>PVHX01000983.1:223190-238140 GCA_004024805.1 Geosciurus inauris | reverse complement strand
TATACACAATGGAATATTATTCAGCAATAAAAGAAAATAAAATTATGGCATTTACAGGCAAATGGATAGAATTGGAGAACATTATGCTTAGTGAAGTAAGCCAATCCCAAAAAACCAAATGCCGAATGTTCTCTCTCATTAGTGGATGAGGATACATAAGGGGGATGGGAACGGGAAACACAGGAGAAATGCAGGAACTGTGGATGCAGCAGGGGGGAGGGGGGAGGAAGGAAAGGGAAATGGGAATAGTATTGATGATTGATCGAATGGGTCATTACTACCCCTGGTGCATGTATGAAGACACAAATAGTGTGACTCTTTATGATTTGCAACCAGAGAAATGGAAAAACTGAGCTCTGTTTATGTACTATGACTTGAAACGCATTTAAATTAAAAAAAAAAAAAAAGACTAGTACCAAATAGGTAAACTATTTCATTAACAAGTGGGGATTGTGAAATGTGCTATGTGAGAAATAGGATATTGTGGGAGATATTAAAAGAGATGTCTGAAATCTTCTTAGTACTGTGTATAGCTCATAATAAAATCTTGATAAATACAGGCTGTTGTGTTTGTTATAAATGACAAAAAAAGGCCACTATTACAAAAGAGCTTGTGTGAAAGTCAGGGTTTCTTTTGTTGTAAAAAGTGAAAACCCAATTGATACTGGCTTAACAAGGAATATACCTGCTCATGCTTTTGGAAGCCTGGGGTTGGCTTAGGTGCAGTTGGAAGTTGAGATTCTGAAAGATATTGTGTTAGTCAGCTTTCAATGCTGTGTCCAAACTGACAAGAACAGTTTAGAGGAGGAAAAGTTTATTTTATTTTAGAGGGTTCACAGTTTTAGAGATGTCTATTTAAGATTGGCCAACTTTATTGCTCTGGGCCTGAGGTGAGGCAGAAGATCATGGCAGAAGGATGCGGTATAGGAAAGCTGCTCAGTTCATGGCCACTGGGAAATGAGAAGGAGAGAGAGAGGAAGGGGTTGGGGACAGATATGGTCCTCAAGACCACGCCCTCAGTGGCCTACTTCCTCCAGCCATCCCTTACCTACCTACCTACAATTACCACCCAGGAGTCCATTCATCTCTCAGTGGATTCATCTAGCAAATGGATTAATCTACTGATGAGGTCAGAGCTCTATTCCTTGCCTAAAAGCACTACCTCTGAAACTTGATGCATCGAGGATCATGCTTTCAACACATGAATTTTGGGGGAACATTCCAGATCCAAACCATAACAGATATGGTCCACTGTAGTTTTTTGTTTGCTTTTTCTTCCTGCTACCCATATCCTACCACTGGAAATAAGCTCCACAAGAGCAGGTGCTATCTCCCGCTAGAGTGAGTGTGTTTGTTGGCTGGGGATAGCAGAGGAAAAAACACGTTTGTTGATTGCTGTATTTAGTTGTTGTGCCTGAGATAGACTGCTCTTTGCATGGACTATACTTCTCCCCTTTGCTTTTTTAGTAATAACAGTCCAACACTTTTCATCATGACACATGGCCACCCAATTATAAAACAAATTTACAGCCTCCCTTTAGGTAAGTGTGGCCAATTCTTCAACAATGCAATGCGAGTGGACACCATGTGTTACCATGTGTGTAACTTCTGTACTGCCTCCAAAAATCACTTGCCCTCCACTGGCTCTAGCTCTTTTCCAAGTGCTGAAATGCAGACACAGGGCTTCATTCATGCAGACAGCACTCCAGCAGCCTTTCTCGGGGTCCAGAAAGGAAGTAAACCCAATGCCCTCAGCCTGTGTAGGACATAATGCACCAAGTCCTCTTGTTTTGCATCTAGAATGGCACTAATTATGTACTATGCATGGGAGATAAAGAAAGCCTGCACAAACACAGCAAAGCTAAAGCAACCAAGGTCCTTGGATCCCCTTGTGGAGTACAGTGCCTGCCTTTCTGGGAACTCTCTCAACTCTAGACTGTTACCGACATACTGCACGCTTGGGTTCCATGGATAGAGTGACTTAGTTAATAATTGTCCAGCTCAGTTGCTGGAGGGTGAGAGGAGCTCTTGATGGACAACTCTGGGAGGTGGGAATGATGAAACTCACAAATAAAATTGGAGTGATGTGCTTGGCAGTCAGGATAATACTTGGAAGATGCCCTTCCCAAAAGCAGAGCTGAAAAGGTTAGTTTCATCATTTTAAAAAGTCTATAATAAAAAAAGCAGTCATCCTTTTTTCCCCTTTGAGCATGGTCTTTCCAGGTCAAAAGTAACAGAGCACATTAGATCCTTCTTCTACTTGATTAAGAATTTTTCTTCAAATATCAACATTTCTTCTTAGTCCATGAAGATGACAATATGATTATATATAGGTCTCATATGAACTCCTGGAAATATACGACTTCCATTTTATTTATTTCCCCCTTAGGTGGCACTGTGAATGTATAAACATGAAAGATATAGAGATAAATTACATACTTAATGTATTGCATTTTTTTTCAATTTCCTTTCTCTATACTTTGCATTAAAGGCTCCGATGTGGGTTTCCAGTGTCTTGCATTTTCCTCTCCTCTAAGAGCACTGTGAATCATTGTCTGTTGAATAGCTTTTCCTATGGTGAATGATGTTTGGTCCAGCAGTCTTCTTGTTATGCCTCATTTATCTCATGCTCACATTTGTGCTCCCCTCTGGTGAATCATACCAGCAGCCCCAGAGCCTGGTCCTTAGGCAAGAGGAGATGAGTCCTCAGAGCTGAACTGGCAATAGGGCTGTGTTTCATTCCAAATATTTGGTGGAGTTTGGTGACCTCACATGTGGAAGCAAACACAGCCTGGCACACGTGTGTGGAAACAGCAGGCCTGTACGGGGATGTGAAATTTTCTTTAAGCAGTTATTTTGAGAGGGCATATGATCCTGGGCATGATGTGGCATTGAGTCTAAGATTTAAATTGAAATTTACTTTTAATCCTTGTTATTTGTTGAATAAATAATATGCATGTTGTAAAAATATTCAAAGATCCAGATAAATAAAAAGAAAAAATTTCTTGAAAATGTTGCTATTCAAAGATTACATATGTATAAAATTTTGGCTTTAGATTCTTTTGGAATTTTGCTTATATAAATATATATGTGTATATATTTATACAAATGTATAAAAATGGTGCACTCTTTTGTAATATGTTTTTTAAGTGCTTTCTAAATACTCTCCCAAAGAAAGCAACCTTAGTACATGCAAGTAAACCCAGGAGGTTCAGACAAGTTTTTATTTTAGTGTTACCTTAAAGACACACAGTCCATTAACCCAAAGTAAAGTTTTATTCTGTCCTTTTGTTTCTTGAGAGATTTTAAGGGGATTATAATGCATGACCCACAATTATACTCTTGCTAGGCACTTTTTCTTTTCTTCAGGTATTTTGTGTTGTTTTGCTTTGTTTGTATACAGAGCTGTCAAAGTCATCTCCTATGCCACACTTCTCAAAGTCTACTTCGTTCCCAAAGGGGCTTTCCCTTATCCCACTTCTCACCTGTCTGGGCAAGAGGCACTGGAGAGTCAAGGACAACTAACTGTATCTTCAATAAGTGGGACCTGTGTAGTAAAGGAGAAAAATGTAAACACTCAAGAGTAACTAAAGCTATCAATGCCACTTTAATATATTGTCAAAACATCCACGACAAATAAAGCACACTTCTGTTCTCACCTTTCGTGACCACGTGGTGTGTTATCCCACACATCACCCCATGTATAGATAATGCTTAGATGTGTACTCTATTGTCTGCTTTTCTACATTTAATTTGTTTAACAATTTCATATTAATGTGAAAGTTCTGCTATGAAGATCCTTGGATATATACCTTTACATATTTTTCAAATGATTCACTTAAAACTTCTAAGTTCCATAAAGCGGGCTTATTGGTTAAAAAATATGCACATTATAAAATTTTGCCTTATTGCTCTTCAAAGGGGTTTATTGACTTATATATTATTAATGATATGACATGTTACTTACCTTATAATTGTATCAATGCTAATTATCATCATTATTTTTAAACTTTGCCAGTGCAATAGACATAAACAGCATCTTGTTTTTTCATTTATCTACTCATTAGTGGACTCAAACCTTTCTGTTTTTACCACTATTGACCACAGTGAGTCTGAGTTTTGGAATTATGAATTTTTCCCCTGTCATTTCTGGAATGTAGTTTAACTTTGGCAACATACACTACAGTTTTAGATTTACAGTTTTAGAGTTTGAAAAATATTTTCTGTATATCATTAGCTGTAGCCTATCATGGTGAAATTTTCGAAATTGTGATCTTCCCTCTGACATTCTTTTCAGTCATTTGACCCTGTACCTCAAAAAGAAAAACAATCAAAACCAAAATAAAACAAAAGCAAAATACCTCAAGCAGAATGAAATAAACATATCCAATAATTTTGATAAATCAAACAAAAAGGAGCCTTTTATCACCTAAAGTTCGGTGATCATTGTCATTGAGGAATGAGGTAATTATGATGGGTTAGTTACCATGAAAGAGGGAAGCTCAGAAGCCCCAGCCAAGTTAGTGGTAGCAGCAGAGTAGACAGGCTAGCTAGGTCCTGTGCAGTGGCAAGTAAAAAAGGAAAATATACTCCTCACTGTCCTTCAATAATTCACATCCAGATCAGACTATAAATCCGGTCCTCTTTATATGAAATAAAATCATAAAAAACAAAGAAAAAATCTAAAAAGCAAAAAGAACAGCAAAAATTACTGTGTATGTTGTAGAATTGCTATGGGTGTTAGAGATGGAAGGACATGTTCAAATCTTTCTAGCATAAATAAAAGGCTGACTTAACCATATGAGAAAAGCTATAAGTTTATGGCCAAAGTTATCATGGGCCAAAAAGATCATGCTTTAATGGGTTCTGGGCTTTAGTTACTATGCTCTATGAGTGCACTCTGTTTTTTTTGTTTTTTTCTGTGATAATCCCAAACCCTAGTCATGCTAGGAGGCTGTTGCCACCCACCTCTCTTCCTCATCCAAGCAGCCTTCCCACACACCAAATTCAGAGAGATTTGCCTTAGCATTTAAAGCCTATCCCATACAACTCAGCACTGATGATCTTACATCTTCTCTTGCTTTCTAAATGTCCTTGGGTATTGTCCTTATTTTCCACTTACATATATTGTTAGCTCCCCTGTATCAGAAGTGTAATCCCCAGCACAAAGCCAGGCACAGAGTAGGGTTTATTGTAATGCAATCAGTTCTACAGAACGATTCAACTAATATTTATTGAACAACTGTAATGTGCCAGATGCTTCCTCATAATATATCTTATTCATTTCTTAAAATTAACCCACTAGATAGAAGATATTGATCCATTTTTTGAATTTGTGAACTGAAATATAGAAGAGTTAAGCAGTGTCTTAATATTTCATTCTTGGCTGGGTTAGGATTTGAACACTGGTTGCCTAGCTTCCAAGCTAGTGATCTTTGACAGGTTCATACACCTGGGTTCACTCAACACAGCCTGATCATAGGTGGAAAGAGCTTTGCATGGAGAACTATCATGACGGATGAATTTATTGAAGGATTGTGAGAAAAGAAAAGCATAATAATTTTGTTGGTTCTTGATAGCAAACTCCATGGTGCCTATGTTCTTGGGCAAGAAATAATTTTAAACAGCAAATTAAACAAGTATAGAGTGGTTGCTTTTCTACTGAAGTTAAAATTGACAGGGTTTTAGGAAGGAAACTACTGGACTTATGATTATCTTCCACTATGGAAATATATGAGTAGAATTTACTGGGACTATAAATGCAAATTGCTTACACAATTCAAAAATGTGGCATTTGATGCACTGAGAACTTTTCTGAATGTCTATACAACTTGACTCTTTCTTCAGGAAAATGTTAAATGTGGGAAGAGTATAATGAAGCTCCCTAAACATTCTGCAGGTGACACTAAGTACATTATTGCCCCCATTAAAAAGAAAAGAATCAATTTTATATAACAAAATAAATGTGAAATGCTGCATATTGCTTTGTATAGCTATTTTTCTATAAAGCAACTTACACTGTAGATGGGAATCCATCTTCCTTACGCTTTTGCAAGGCCAAGTTACTCTCCATGTAGATTGCCCACAGGTCTATTTCCTTTACTTTGTACTAGAGCTTCTTGCCACTAAAAATATTCAAAAACAGCCAAATGGGAATGGTCCTTAGATATCAAATTTGTTAATGACTACGTGAAGGTACATGTGTTTCAGAATTTGTTGTAGAAGCCATTAGTTGAAATTTTGATAAAGAATAACTGCTTACAAAAGCAATTTTTGAGGTGAATAGAATTGTTTTGTTGGTGGAAAGAACTAGAAAATCTGCCAGGTTTTCAGAATTCATGTTACAAGAGAATTACATAAAACTAATGAGGATAATGCTTTTTGTAAAAATTTAAAAATATTGAAAATTAGTGTTAAATATGACAAAATTAATGGTGTTAATCATTTAAAAGCATTAGGTGAATTCACATTGTTGTGCAACCATCACCACCTTTAATCTCTATAACATTTTTAAAAAATATTTTTTAGTTGTTGATGGGCCTTTATTTTAATTAATTAATCAATTATTTAATTTAATCATTTAATTTATTTAACTATTTAATTATTTAAATAAATATTATTTATTTATTTATATGTGGTGCTGAGAATCTAACCCAGTGCCTCACACATGCGAGGCAAGCACTGTACCACTGAGCCATAACCCCAGCCCTCTATAACTTTTTAATCTTCCCAAACTGAAACTCTATTTATTAAATAAAAGCTCCCCATTTCTGCTTTCTCTCCATCTATGGCAACCTCTGACCTATTTTCTTTCTCATATAGGAGGAATCAGTATGGTCCTTTTGTGTCTGGCTTATTTTACCTGATATAACATCTTCAAGTCCATACATATTGTAGCATATGTCAGGGTCTCCTTCCTTTTTAAAGCTGAATAATATTCCACTGTGTGCATTTACTACATTCTGTTTATCAATACATAAGTAGACACTTGAGTTGCTTCTTCCTATTTTCTATAGTGAGAATGTTGCTATGAACATGATAAACAAATATCTATAGGAGTCCATGCTTTCCATATTCCATGGTATATAGCCAGAGGTGGAGTTGCTGGATCAAATGGTGATTCTGTATTTAAATTTTTATTTAAATGGTGGTCACACCATTTTATTTCCCACCAGTAATTCACAAGGGTTCCAGTTTCTCCACATTCTTACTAACTCTTGTTATTTTCTTTCTTTTTTTAAAAAATAATACCCATCCTCATGTATGTGAGAGGATAAACCTTTCTTTTACCTTTTTGTTTGCCCATATCTGTCCTTGGAGAGATGTTTGATAAATGGATGAAAGAGCTCTTGAGCATCTTGGTCCTGATGGAGCCTGTTGTCTAATAGGAAACATTCACAGGAGAGCATCACAAATATCACTATAAACCAATTTCTGTTGAAAGAGAAAAGAAAAATGGATTCTCATTGCAGACAGAAGGAATTTGAAAATTCACAGTAAAAATTGTTTCTGAGCCAGGCTGTGCATGAGTTAAAGTGAAGTGTGGATGTGGAGTGTCGATAGGAGGAGCTGGGTGGAAAGGGGAACTTAAAAGAACAGGAAGGCAACCTAAAGCATGTGCAGGAAGTGTCAATCAGACCAGTTTGGTCACAATATTGGGACAGGGGGTCTAGGGAGTAACCAAACACTGATGGAGAGAGAGTTCTTTGCTAAGGGTGCTCAATTTTTTTATTGTCTACTGGGCAAGAAGAAGCCTTTGGTGTTGAGTTCTGATAGTGTTGGTAATGGAATTATTGATTGGGATAAATCATAATTTTTTCTGAAATCAATCAACCTTGACCTTCTTGACCTGGAACTTACATTAGAGGGGCAATAGGCTTCTAAGTGAGTGTAAATTCATCTCAGTCTAACACTTGCTGCACCTTCAGGCACCAAGCAGAGCAAGAGAGCTGTCAAGTAGTATGTGGTAGTTTTCAGATTTTCAGATATACTGAAATAATTTTTAAAATACCAAAAATATATTTTTAAAAGATTGAGAGAGTGACAGATTTACCCATGATGCCAGCATCCTAACTTATAGACTCTGTCCATCTTTTATGTCCTTCCTCAGTGTCTGCAATCGTACACATGCAGCTTTTACATGCTTTTTTGATCAATGCATTTTATTGTCTGCAGACAGAACTCAATACTGTGCCATGATTTTATAGAAAAATCTTAGGGTTTTTTGTGGTTGAAGACATTCCATCAATTGTTCTACCACAGTCAATTTGGCCTTTGGATTTTGTTGAGCAGTACATTAGCTGGACAAGGTAGGCCTAGCTCCCTCCCTGGATGGTTGTGAGGAATGATCTGAGGCACAGGGAGGCAGGGATGAAGGCAACCACATTCTAGGAGTTCATTTGCTTGTTTATCTCTCATAGAATATTTCTTGAGCAATTTTTAAAGTGTGTAAGTCCCATTTTGCCTCAGCTCCATCTCAAAAGCAACAGACATCTCAGGTGGAGAAGACCACCTCTGCTTTTCTGATAGGGAGGTGGTGTAATGCAGAGATGGCATGCTCAAGTTAGATGCACATCACCATTGCCAGAGGGCATAGTTAAAAACACAGATTGCAGTGGCCCAGGGTGCTGGGACCAGCCAACTATGTTTCTAAAAGTTCCTCAGAGATTCAGATACATACTTAGGTTTGGAAGCTGCTGACATGTAGAGAGTACCGGGCTCTGATCCTGGCTCTGTCGCTGCCCAGGTGTATGGCTTCAGTTAATTCTCCTATGGACTTAGCCTCAGTTTCTCAGCTTCATACTGGGTTTTGATGAGGAGGACATGATTGTACATAACATGATACAATTTTCAGCCATAAAAACATCTGCAGTATTTGTGCTCTCAGGGAGGGAAGGTGGATACTGAGAAATTGCTCCATAGCTTCCCAGGCCCTTTGTCAATCTGGTCTTGAAGTACCAGCTTTCAGCCACTGGAGGTCCTTGAAAAGATTTCTAACTGCCAACTCAAGAAGCCCTGCCAGCAATCAGAGCAAACACACCCTGGCTATTGCAGATAGATGAGAGCAAATAGAGAGTGGTGGGCTCAGTTGTCATAATCAACAGCTTTTTGGGAAATTCAGATCCATTCCCAGAACCTTCATCAGTGGGTCTTGGTCTTATAATGGAACTAAAAATGCAGTCAGAAAATAGAAATGCTTCAAATATTTTGTTGTATACTGATAGATGAAGTAATTTTTCTCTGTGATCCATCACCAGTACATTTGCCCGGGGGGGTGGGGTAAGGGATATTTATTGGTTTCACAGAATGATAGATTTCGTCCAGACATACATGCTCATTTAGTTTCAATATAAGGCAGAATTTCTTAAAGACTCAATCTTTCATATACTTGGGAGCGAGGTATCTAGATCATTAATTTTGAAGAAAGGGCTGACAAAATAGCAGATAAATCAAGACAATATTACATTTCTTACTCTTTCCTGGCAAGAGCTGCAATAGCTTGAGAAATCAGCTTGAAAAAATTGCAAAGCTGAGGTTAATTTTACAACTTAGTTTTTAAGTCATTTTGTAGTGTTTTAATGTAAAAATCAACAAACTGTAGAAGTTATCAGAACATACATACATACGGGGGTTGGTGGGGAGTAAGCTTGGAAACACCTGTTTAGGAGATAGGATAAGGATAGGATTAAGAAGTGAGTTAGTGGCTTCTTCCAGCTCATTCTAAAACCTATTATTTCCGTCTCAGCACTCCTTTCTACCTTCCCAGGTGGCATTTAATATTTGAGGTTAGGCTGCCCCTTCCTGGATCTCAGGGGCCTCTGGACCAGTGAAAGGGAGGCTCCGACCTGCTCTGAGCTTCTCAAGTTAGTGTCAACACCCCAGGATATTCAAGGTTCAGTTTAGGTTTCTCGATTTCTAAATGTTGTGGATTTGCTTTTCTCCTACCTCCCAGCTCTGCTCTCTCTGTCTTTTTTCCTGGTACAGAGGTTTGAACTCAGGGGCATGCGACCACTGAGCCAAATACCCAGCTTTATTTAGACACAGAGTCTCACTGAGTTGCTTAGTGCCTCACTGTTGAACTCTGGATCCTCCTGCCTCAGCCTTCCAGCTTTCCCAGCCTTCCCAGCCGCTGGGATTACATGCATATGCCACCACACCAGGCTCTGTTCTCCCTTTTGAATTATTTCTTTTGGGGAAATCCCCATCTTGGCTGCTGCTATTCCCCAGAAAGGATTGGTTTGCCTTTGCAGTATTCCAGGCAGTTTGCAGAGATGTAAAACTCCCCTGCACTGAGCTATCTGTATGTGGGAAGAAGAAAAGAGATTATAGCCACGCAGGACCCCTTTGCACTGACAGTACAAACCAGCTTGTAAGTCTTTGAGCCTGGGAGGGGTTCTTTCTTCAGGATCACCTATCACTCCGCATATGTGGGAGGAACAAACCCCCTCACAGTGGGGCGGTAGGAGCAGTTTTAATGACATAAATAATTTGTCTACTGGCACTATGTTTCCTGGTGATGTGTGACACTGAGCAGATAATTCACTGCATTGGTCTGCTAGGGCTGCCATAGTGAAATGCTACTGACTGGGTGGATTAAACACTGGAAATGTATTTTTTCACAGTGCTGGAGGCTGGAAGGCTACGATTGAGGTGCTGGTAGGTTTGGTTTCTTCTGGGCCTCTTCCTTTCCTTGTAAATGGGTGTCTTCTTCCTGTGTCCTCACATGGCCTGTCCTCAGTTTATCTCCCTTTTATTCTCCCCTTCCTATGAAAATCCCACTCAAATTGAATTAGAGCCTACCCTAGTAACTTCATTGTAACTTAATCACCAAAAGCAGTTCCCTTCTGAGTTACCGGGGGTTAGGAATTCACTACACAAATTTGGAGGGGACAGAATTTAAATTATAAAACTCTTCTAAGCCTGAGCTACCTCAATCAACTTTAAAATAGGGCTAACAATTGGACCTTCATTATATGGTTAATTTGCATATTAAATGAAATATGCATGGAAATTATTTAACACAGCGCCTGACACTTAAGAGTGCTCAGTGGATGTCTGCTGCTGCGATCTGGAGTTTGATGGCTCTTCTCAGCATGCTGACATTTATGAAGCTGGCAAAGGGATGACCTTTTGACCTGAAGAAGCTATTGGAAGTCTGTGCTCCCTTTTATTCTATATTCTAAAAATCTCAGCTGTATATTTAGAAGGACACACAAGAAGCTGATAGGGACATATTTTTAATGTTGTTGGTTTTTTTTATTATAAAGTAAGTTTTAAAGGCTTTGATTTGAACTTATGCTGTCCTGATAACGTTTATTTCTAGAATGACACATTTAATTTCCTCAAAATTATTTTAAAAATATTTCTCTCTCTCAATCTTTACTGAGGTATAACTGACAAATAAAAATTATGTATGTTTAAGGTATACAATGCGATGTTTTTATCTACATATACATTATACAATGATGATCACAATTGAGTTAATTAACATATTCGTCACTTCAAATAGTTATCTTTTTGGGAATATATGGTAAGAATACTTAGGATATACTCTGCTAGCAAATTTTAAGTATGCAATACTGTATTATTAACTGTAATCACCATGCTGCACATTGAGCCTCTAGAACTTACATCATAATTAAAACTTTGTATCCTTTGACCAAAATATTCCATTCTCTCCAACCCTAACCCTTGCCTGGTAACTCCCCTTTCTTTTAAAAATTATACATATAAGTCAGATCATGCAGTTTTGTTCCTTCTTTGTCTGATTTATTTCATTTAGCATAATGTCCTCCAGGTTTATTCATGTCATCACAAATGGAAGGATAGCCTTTATTTTTATTGCTGAATAGTATTCAGCCATATATACTATATTTTTCTTCAAAAACTTTCTTTTCAACAATGAATTTGAATTTATATTAATTTTCAAAAGAAATCTTTCCTACCCCAAAGTCATAAAAATATCTTTCAATATCTTGTTATGTTCTAAGAGTTTTCACTTTTTTTCTTTTCACATTTAGGTATTTAAACCTAACTTGACCAAATTTTTGTATGCAGTATAAATTAGGGATTGAATTTTTTTCCCATTTTTTTCTCCGTATGGAAAGTCAGCATTCCTCATGCTATTCATTCAATAGTTTGTCTTTTCCCTATTGATTTATAATTCCTTTTCTATGATATCTCTCTTTCTATATATATAGATTTGATTGAGGGCTTTTTGTGCTATGTATCGATCTATCCCTGAATCCCTAACAATAGTTTTAATTATTGTCTCGATTTAAACCTTATTTGGTAGGGCAAATAAGCCCCTTTTTAAAGTTTTTGTAGAGTGTGCTCATCAATATAAATTTTGGAGTCAGTGTTCATAATTGATGATTTTAAAATTTTAAAATTTTATTGAATCAGAGAAAGTGTTCTTGTGAGCCCTACCAAGGGTCACATAGACTTGTGGTCCATTCCCAAGACTGATTTCCTTGCAAGGGATTGTGGCCTGGACTACAGAGCATTTAGAAATCTTGTCAGGTGATTCTAACCTCTGGGAAAAGAGGGTCTGTGGGTGGTAAATGCTCCTGTTTGGATAACCTACTTCCCTCTTTTGGATGAAATGTCCATCAGCACCCATAGTCCTTTGACCAGTATGACTTTTCACTATTATGTTTTATAAGTTTTAATCTTTATTCTTGGTATTTTTCATGTTACTATATGGATATATTTGTGGATTTGTGTGTTTTTACTTACCTACTTTGGCATATGTCCTTCTGAGCCCTTCCAGCTCCTCTGGCCTTCCAGTCCATTCTCCAGATGCAAAGACTACTAGATCACAAGCACATCTTCTCTCTTCTGTATGTGTCTTAAATTCCCACCTAGGCTTTTTAATCTGCTTTATATCTCTGTACAAACTTCTAAGTGAGGTGCTTAATATCACATCCCTTCTTGTTTTAACTTTATTGGGTCATAGTTTATTCAGTTTGTCAAGTTTATGTGAGTTTATATATATACGCACATTATGTCCTGGGGGCAATTGGCTAGTCTGTCCAAATATACTTCATACTTTTGTAGTTTTGTTAAGTAGATATTATGTCTTCCTTAATCTCTTTTAGGCTCTTAAATGTGCTAGGTTAAAGTCATTTCCGATTAGTCTATTAATTATTCTATTTTGTTGGGAGCAAGGTTGCTGGAAATAAAAGGAACAAAAAGGACTCCCATTTACATTTGAATTTTAGATCAACAATGAATAGTTTTTTTTTCAGTACAAGTATGTTCCATGAAATATTTGAGACATGCTAAAAGAATTTTCATCATCCTATATTGTATCTGACAACTCTGTATCAGTTCTGGCACCATTTCGAATCTATGGTTGTAATTTTAACAATCTCCATGGTTATTGTGATCTACATGAAACTTGAGTACCACAGATTTGTACTGCATTGCTTCCTTAGTTGGGAGTAAAATCATTTCTTGATTGTGGTTTGTTGGCTATCTTGTTTAGTGTTAACTTTTTAATGTGATTTTAAATAGTAGCTTGTAGTTGCTTTTTAAGTAGGTTATTTTCCAAACATTCCCTCTCTGGTTTTCTCCTCTATGTCTTGCGGTTCTACAGTTGCCTTCATACAGCTTCCTGTAATTCCCTGACTGGATGCAGCTCTTACACTGGTAGTCTTAGGTTCGTGGCAATACTGGAGGCATTGCAGATCCAGTCATCAAAGCAGTGGGGACTTTGGCTCAACACTGATATGGCATGTTTTTTTCTGCATCTTTAGTTTCATTTTGAACTGTGATCATCATGGTCAAACATAGGGCTTCTTTTGTTATTAAGTGCAATTAGGCTATTGAAAGTGTGTGTGTGTGTGTGTGTGTGTGTGTGTGTGTGTATGAGCACTGATGTCTTTAAAATAGAGAAGCTTACAATGTTAATATCATTTTTTATAAAAAGTGTTTATAGCTCTTGTGACATAATAAAAATCATATATTTGATCTTTGTCCTCAGTTCCTGGCAGAGAATTCCTAAAACTCTTGCAATTTACTAATAGAGGTGATAGGAGCATCCTTTGTTATAATATTTGGTGTCAGTCCCATGTTCCTGACACAAGAGCTTCTAAGGCCTTTGGAATTTCAAGACTGATGACTGTCTTTTGTTTTCTAAGGAGATGACTGTTGGCTGAGAAACCAAGGTAGCTTTGGGATGGGGACCAGTCCGAGAAAAACCAAGGCATGATTGAAGGGTTGAAACATTCAGCCTCACTCCCTGGCTTCTGGGGAGGGGACAGGTATAGAAATTGTGTTAATAACTAACAGCCAATTATTTAATCAATCATAATTATGTAATGAAATCTATAAAAACCCCTAAATGAGGGAGTTTGGAGAGCTTCAGACTTGGTGAATGCATCCGATGTGCCATAAAGGTGATTCACCTGAAACTTCACAGGGAAGCTCCTTGCTCAGGACATTTATGCCCTGTACACCATGTACCTCTCCATCTGTATCTTTTATACAATCTAATAAATCTAGGTGACATAGTTTACTGAGTTCTGCTAGCCATTATAGTCAATTACTGAGCCTGAGGAGTTACGGGGGTCCAGCCTCCGCAGGGTGTCAGGTCCTGAGGTGGGATGAGTGGTGTCGGCGAAAATAGCACCAATGAGACACAGAGACCAGGTTTGGTGCAGCTGTGTCCGTCCAAGTTCAGACCAGCACTTTATTTATAGTAATTTACAGTCATTGATCCAAAAAAAGGGTTACAAATCATCATGAGTTATTCATAAACACAGAGAGGTCATCTACAATTGTCCCGGATAACTACATCAGCATCAAAGGATTTTTAAATCTTAACTAGAGACTGTAACTATAAGGGTCCTCATGTCCTGTTCTTAAGATT
Source organism: Geosciurus inauris (assembly GCA_004024805.1). NCBI lineage: Eukaryota > Metazoa > Chordata > Mammalia > Rodentia > Sciuridae > Geosciurus > Geosciurus inauris. Next base: position 223,265 of record PVHX01000983.1, on the reverse strand, counting down.
TTTTTTTTTTTTTGGTACCGGGGATTGAACTCAGGGGTACTCAACCACTGAGCCACATCCCCAGCCCTATTTTTT
>PVHX01000983.1:113354-223090 GCA_004024805.1 Geosciurus inauris | reverse complement strand
CCTGTCTCAGCCTCCCTAAATGCTGGGATTACAGGCTTGAGGCACCGCGCCCGGCTTTGTTCTTAAGATTAATATCAAACTAGAGATCACTAAGCTTCCTATTGTATTTTCAAAAAGCAAGATGAAGCTAACAAAGGTGTTTTTAACTATGAGAGTAGCATAAGACTAATAGGTCACTGTGGTAACTACACTTAAAAGCATAGCCGTTGACGCACATGTGGTCAATGGCTTCTGCTCATGTCCTGAATTGCCCAAAGCTGCAGATTAAGTTAACTATTACATACGTCATCAAAATATCATTCTCTGAACTTTCCCCGAGCCCTATCCTGTAGCAACCATTGTTTACATAATTTGAGTTCAGTTTCTCTGGGCAGGCATGGAGGCCTTTGTTTCCTAGGACTCTCCCATGTAAACAAGGAACCACAATTAACATGTTTTCTATTGACCCAAACCATTCTTTCTCCATTAATGTAGGTTCCTGAGTATGGTTGGGGAGGGTCCAGTCCTAAGTTACCTGGACACCTGCTGTCTTCTGCCTTTACCCATGTCAAATATCACTGGATTTTACTATAGGGGGAATCCATTTTTGTCAGGGCCTTTGAGAAGGCTTGACCAACATAGGAGCTTTAGGCATGGGACTAGTTGGAGCCACAATTTCCCATAGCTCACTTTATTGAAGTTGCCAAAGCACTTCTACAGCCAGACCTGAGAGCACTTCCAAATGTAATTGGGGAAACTGTGGGCCTAAGTGTTCTGGATAACATATCTAAAGTGAAACTATCATCAGGGGAATTTCTAGAATTACTACTAAGAAACATCATGTCAGTAGTACTATCCTGATGGGGATTTTCTTGTTTATTCGCTTGGGTGGTCAAATGCTTCTCCTCAATTACAAAAGACTTTAGAGGACCAGGATTGACTGATCCTGTCTTTCTGGGAATTAGAATGGTGACACAAGCAAGCACAATTAATTCTGTCAAACTAAGAAGGGGCATCCCAACAAGAAATATATTGAAGAGTGCATCTCTTCACACTGATCCATTGAAGGCACCAGAACTTTGTCAGTGTCTTGAGGATTTTGGGCTACAGCAAGGAGTGGGTTGTGGGAAACTGATTTGTAGCGAAGTTGGACAGTGTAAGTAATCTGGGGATCCAGGGCTTGCCCGGAGTTTGCACTCCAGTGTCTGCAGTGAAGGATATCTTATAGTCCCGAGCTCTTAACCTATGAGGTCTCTGTTACCTCTGGGTAGTTATGTAAAAACTGATTTAATTTGTAGGACATCTACTTGATCTCTTCAGGGAACTGGGAAATTGCTTGGTTTGAAAAATCCCATATTGGTGGCAGGAGTATTATGAGTGGAGAATTTTCCTTTGGATACATTCTAATGCCCATTTTTTTATTCAATGGCTTATTGACAACCAGAGTATATAATGAAGAATTTTAAAATATGCTTGCCTTCTGAGAGTCAACCTGATGAAATGCACTGTGGGGCTGAGTTTGGTTACCTGGGGAAGAAGCTGAATGTAGGGAGAAATGTGTTACTGAAAAGTCAGGGAGCACTTCTAATCAGAAGAGGCTGTTTGAGAGAGGCAGAATTGAAATAAGTCAGAGCTGATCTCCTGAGCAATACTCTGAAGAAAGCCCATGACAGTGATGGAATTGTCATTACTTAACCCCAAATGGGAAACCCATAGACCAGGAATTGGTGCTGCAGTGCTGCTGGGGGGAGTGTGCCTTCAGGAGGCCACACAACTCCACTTCTTCTCGGAAGTCTTGCCTCAAAATGAGGATGGGTACACCCAGTCACAGAAGCCTTCATGAATTAGTCCCCAGAGTTGTTCATTGTTTCGGCTGAATTATGTCCTCCAATTCCTGTGTTGAAACACTAACTGCTGGTATCTCAGAATGTGACTGCATTTGGACATGGGGTTCTTAAAGAGGTAATTAAGGTAAAACAAGGTCTTTAGTGTAAATCCTCATCCATTAAGACTGATGTCCTTAGAACAAGAAGAGATTAGGACACAGACATGTACAGAGGGAAGATCATGTGAAGACACAGGGAGGAGACAGCCCTGTACAAGTCAGGAAGGGAGGTCCCAGCAGAAACAACCTGTGGACACCTTCCTCGTGGACTTCCAAACTCCAGCACTATGAGAAAATTAACTTAAGTCAGTGGTACTTGATTAACTTAAGTCTGTGGTTAACTTAAGTTAAAATTAACTTAAGGTAAAATTAATTTAAGTCTGTGGTACTTTGTTATGGCAGACCTTTCAGAATAATATATCCATCCGATGCCTTACACCCTTACTTGAAACCAGGGCAATTTTCTGATTATAATTTGACCTTCCATGTCATCATCTTTATGAGAAGATAACACATAGGCCTGATATCATGAGAACCTTAGTACACTTTTCAGCTCTCATTTCTCCTCATGAATTAGTTAGCTGGCATTCTGGTTAATTCATCTATCTTATGAACATGTTTAGGATGGTTCAGTCTTTGAATTCTTCTCATACTGATGAGTGCTGGTACAATTGAGTTTCTGGACTTAACAAGACATTTTCATAGTAGAAGTGTTTTGGCCCTGACTCCTATTATGTAATGTAAAGTAAATATTCAGTTTTTATGAGTTTTTTTCCCCCTGAACCCAGAACTTGGGGATTGAACCCAGGGCCTCACATATTAGGCAAGAGCTCTACTACTGAACCACATTCCCAGCCCCTGAGTATTTTTTCATAAGGGATATACATAGCAGATAGTTCCATACCTTTCCCAACCACTTACTTCCTGAAGTTTGTTGGTCAAAGATTGGATGAACGGGATATGGTTTTGGCATAGGATGAGTATGTTAGGTATTCAAAGCACTTTTCTTTTAAAATTAAAGTTCAGTAATTTGTTTATAGGATATGTTAAATATCCTAGCAGTTACTTTAAACTCACTATATAAAGTAATAACATCAAAATTTACTGCTTTGGCGAGACTATGAGGCACTTGGTCTGTGGGAATGAACATAAAAACAGTTGAAATGGTGAGTAATTGTACCAGAGTCACACTGTATACCTGAGCTTGACAGCCTATGAATTAAAGTTTTTTTATTATATTGGCCTCGCCTCTTGAGCAAGGTTATTTTTCCAATGAACAAAGGTAAACTTTAGTCAATGCCATTTTTATTTTTGCAACTGAGATTATGGAGAAATATCATTTGTACTTGAATTTTCATTTATCTACAAACAACATCCTCCTGGCTAGAAAAAGTTCAAAACATCATATTTCTCCCTTTATGTTCACTGATGCTGAACTCATAATTATAGCCCTGAAATTGAAAATGTGTGCTCCATCCCACTCACATACTTAAAAGATTTCAAGTCACTAAGAAAGGTGGAATTCAATTGGCAATAGGAAATCTCTGTTGTCCTACAGCTGTTTAAATTTTTTCATTCCTTTAGAATGACAGCTATGACTTCCTCAAGGCAAGAGGAAGCTGGGAAAGGAACTCAATTCCATGGCTGTGTCTGCGGGAAGAGGAATGTGAATGCTATTTCTATCTAGAAAGTTGGCCTTGTGTAAATGGTTCTCAATCTCCTGCTGTCTCTGGGTCACTTCATCTGCTGTTCAGTACACTTCTGGGGTTCTTCCCAAGGTGTGAACACATTGACTGAGCCATGGAAAACCAACCTTCGTTTGTAACAGAAGTTGTAAAGGGCATATCAAAATATATAGTTGAGCCGAGCACAGATGGCGCATGTCTGTAATCCCAGTACTTAGAGAGGCTGAGATAGGAGAATTGCAAGTTCATAGCCAGCTTCAGCAAAGGTGAGGTACTAAGCAACTCAGTGAGACCCTGTCTCTACATAAAATACAAAATAAGGATAGGGGTGTGGTTCAGTGGTCGAGTACCCCTGAGTTCAATCCCTGGTACCAAAACAAAAAACAAACAAACAAACAAAAATATGGTTGGATGTAAGAGACATAGATAATATCCCCTGGGACTTTATTTTCTTCTCTCCAAGTCTACCATGGAACTACCATGGAATTCATCCTTGATTTAGAGTCCTCTTAGCACAGAGTGTCTTTAACTGGATTTTACACTGACTTCTGTCACTGGGTCATAGATTAAATGTTAACACAGACTCCTTGCTCTATAAACTAAGAACCCACAGTCACATGGCAAATACTGAGTGCCAAGGGAATATGATTGAGAGGTCAAAATCTTTAAGAGTAAGGATAGATGATCCCAAAGACTTGGTGGCCACCATCATACTCTGGAAACCACAGTCTGCTCTCAGAACATGTTTGTTCAGCCCCTCAACTTCCAATCTGTTTAAAGGAAGGAGTTTAACAGAACTTTGATCTTATAGCTTCCCCAGAAAGAATTGCTGATCTTTTTCAGGGTGGGCTCTGGAGTCGTTTAAGTCAGTCAGTCTGTGGCACTTGGTTATGGCAGCCTGCATGGACTAATCCATTCATCCAGCTCCTCACATGCTGAGTTCATACTCTAGAGGTACTATCTGGTTATAATTTGACCTTCTGTGCCATTGTCCTTATGAAGAAAGACTGCATTGGCATTTGACTGGAGAGAGGCACTGATTTTTGAGGATGAAGATGGAACAATCAAATTGATTTTACTATTCAAAACAGGATTGCAAATGTTAGTTGTAGATAATATTTTACCCATGGCAGTGAAAGAAATATTGTAGACATACCAGGTATTTGATCCCACTACTTCCATTATGATGTGATCCCTTGACCTCTGCACAGCAAGGAGAGTTTGGTAAGGTTTAGCCTTTGTCTCAGAGCTAGACTCTGGTTTGGATCTTTACGATCTTGTAGACAGTTACTGAATGTGTGATATTTGGGCAAGTTTCATTGGCATTCTTCTGTTACTTCAGCATGCAGTCTTTTAAAATGTATGCTTTCTGTCCCCAGGCTATGACAAATATATTTTTATTCTGAATGTTGAAACAAAAGCATAGATTTAAGCCTTCTTATTCCTTTCTTAATTATCCCGCATGCAAAAATGTCTGCTTCTACCAACTTCTCTTTTGTAAAATACAATCTTTTTTTTTTTTTTTTTAAATATTGTTTTAGTTGTAGATGGACACAATGTCTTTATTTTATTGCTTTGTATGTGGTGCTGAGGATCGAACTCAGGGCCTCACGCATGCGAGGCAAGCGCTCTACCACTGAGCTACAATCCCAGCCCTGTAAAATACAATCTTAATGAAACTAAATTTCTTCAAATTTAAGCTTCTTTAAAATTTTTCATTGTTTTCTAAGTTTTTCCCATTTTTTTCTTTTCTAAGCACTGTGACAAGTTGCATCTCATAACTATAGGTGAATTTAACTTATACTTACACAAATTTGTTGGGGATTCAGATGTTTCTAATTCACTGAGTTAGAGATGTCTTCATGGACCACAAGAAGTACACAGGATGGCCAAAGCACAGAGGGCTAAATATTGATTCCCTAATTTTTATTTCTTAACAGGTGGGCTAACGTTGAAGGGAGAATTGTAACCACCAAATGGGAGAAGGGAGAAGACTGTGAGAAATGCTCCAGCACTTTATCTTCCTCTAAAATGTAAATGCTATGACAACTTCATTTTGGACCAAAGATATGTCTCAACTCACCATTTAGTTTTTCTCTTTTAGAATAGTTTTGAATACATTAAGCTCATGGTTCAGTGCAACAAACTTTGAGCACCTATCATATGCCAAGCTGTGAGCTTGGGTACTAGATGTTCTAAGAAATAAATGACCCAGTGTCTGAGTTCAAGGTGCTCACGTGCTTTAAGGGGTGAGAGAGATGAACAAGTAAACCGAATAAACTGGAATGCAGGTAATGTTCAGAGGTATTCATAAGAACTTGGAGGTCACTGAAGGGTAGAGAAAGAGGAAACTGAACTTGTGACTGTAGGGCATTTCCCTTCTACTCTTCTAAATGAACCACAAATTCTCATTTAAATTGATTCCAGGAGAATTTGGTGTAAAAGAACTGGCTATCATGGGTGGAAGGTCCTGTGAGACCAAAGAAAGAGGCAGACAGATTCAGGATTGTGTACAATGAGATTTATTGGGGTTTCACGGACTGGAGTATGTTCAAGGGCAGCAGCAAGACCAGCAGATCCTCACGATATGGATCAGAGGAAGGGGGTTCATATAGTGATCAGGGCAAAGGTGATTTCATTTGAGCTAGAATGTACTCAGTTTATCTCAAGCTAATATCAAAGATGTCAGCCACATTCCTGGTGCTGGTGGCACAAGAGTCTGGTTATAAAATTCTATGTACCACCCTCATGGTTTTGTTTACTTACAGTTTGCTGGGAAACTATTTGGGGAAAACTGGGGATATTCAGGAGTAGTAATGGCACTTAGGACTCAAGTCAGGTCAAGCTGAATGTCTACAATAGCCTTGGGAGAAGCAGAACTATATGATATATTTGTGTTTAATGAAAGTTATTTTATAGTTTTAAACATGAAAATAAAAATATATGAGCATAAAAGCACTTTGCCCCTAGTGCGTGGTTATTATTAACTATGATTCACCACTATTTATACTTACCAAATCCTGATAAATGAGCTTTAAAAAAAAATCACACATTGTTGGCAGTCTTGTTTCCAATGCTCTGAACTTGTTAGGATTTTAAAGTGAGATTTTCCATTAGATTCTAAAATCTTGGTGAGCTAGTTTCAACTCTAAAGGGATTTTTCTGAATTCTTACCAGTTACTATACCAGCTTTATAGCAAATGAACTAAAGCATGAGGCTTGAACCAGAAGTAAAAAACAAAAACAAAAAAAAAATTTTTTTTTTTTCTACAATGAATGTAGAATTCAAATAGTGGAAAGGGAATGCATGTATATCTCAGACTCATTGTACAATTTAAGCCATGTAGCTGGACAGCATATCCTCGAGCAAAATGATTAGTTAGAATTAATGGCATTTGGACTTCAGTTCAGTCCACCCACAACTCTTGTGCTGTTATTAATTCCCGGGATGCATTTGCTTCTCCTGCTGGTACTTCCTCCAGGGCAGCAAGTGCTAAATGTACTGCACAAGAGAAAGTATTGTCCACGAGTTCTAATTATACCATAAAAGATGGTGTTACCATTGAGTTCTATTATTATCTTTGGAAAGTCATCTTTCCTTATTTCTGAAGGCATTTCATGTATGCTTTTTAAGAAGAAAAAATATAAAACCCAAAGTCTGACTTTCTAATTTGAGATACATGGGCGATACAAACTAACTTTGTCTACAGTGAATATAATCACTAGGCTTATTTCAGCTTCAGAAGCATTCCAATGGAGCAGATATGTTCATTGAGGTAAAATTAATATGCTCCAGAAATGGAAAAACAGAAACTGGTCATATTGTTATATTATAAATTCTACTGGCTCTTTTCAATATAGCAGAATCAATTAGTGAATAATAAAATTTGCTTTAAAAAGGAAAGTTGGCTCATAATTTTATAATTAAAAGATTTTATTTGAAATGAGATTTTTGAAGAGTGAGGACATTCTTTGCTTGGAATATAAGAGACTCAATTTAAAAAAATCAAACTTCTGGGTATGGTGATGTGCACCTATGTTCCTATTTAGAAGGTTGAGACAGGAAGATTGCTTGAGCTCAGGAGTTTGAGGCCAGACTAGGCAACACAGTGAGACACTAATCTTTAAAAAAGTAAAAAGAGGTTAAAAAAAAACTTTTCAGACTATTAAGATCCATGCAGCTTTCCAACTTGAGTCTTGGCCTTTATAGCTTGAAGCTATCTTTCACATGCAAGCACTTTATCATTGCACATAGCTGAGGCAATTGAATCCGAGTGAGTGAAGAAGTATCAAATTCTCCACTTTTGCATCTTGATATCTTCTTATAGGGTATGAAACAGAATTTAGTTTGCCCCTCAAGCCAGTAAAATGTAAAGTGAAGAATAATCTCAGAGACTTCTTCATGCTGACTTATTTAATCAAAATAAATTCCTCTTCATTGGCAATCATGTAAGCCATTGGGGGTATCAAAATTTCATTTTAATATGGGCTGGGAAGAAAAGATGGCCAAGTTGGTGGGTGACATGGAGGGAAAGGTAAGTGGCTCCTATTTGGAATTGTTGCTACTGGCAAGGGATTCACACCTGTGTAGTAAAGACATCAAAAAACAGGGAGGTATAAGATGCTGCAGGTAAGGTAATGACAGGAATAGGAGTTTCTTTGTGATGATCTGGATCCAGGCTACAGAATTATGTGTAGAACACCTGCCATGTTAAAACAGCAGGCTTTTCCTTGTTCAGCTTCAAGTACTAAGTATTGCTTTGTAGAAGTAGTTCAATATTATATCAATAACCAGTTCTAACTGATGATATTCTCTGATAATAGTTGGAAGACACACTAAAAAGAAATTGGTAATGTCAAGAGGCAAATGATGTTTGGTGTGTCCTCAGACATGTCCTAATAAATGGACATCAAGGCAGGTTGCCTCATAAACAAGATTCTATCAAAGAGAAACAAAACTATATTTAATTCATTCTCATTAAGAATGAAGTCCATTTGGACCTGAGGAATTAATTCTTCAAGGATTAGGTGAGAAATGCTTTTCTTTCTTATATGAGAGGTTTTTACAATGGTTCTGATCAGGCATATAGCTGTAAAATCTGATTCTGGGAAACTGTATAATCACATTTCCAGCAAACCTTTGATGTACCTGAACTGAAACCACACCATTACGTTTTCATGAGAACTCACTGCTATCTGCCTCATTATAAGCATTTTGTCACATTTTCTCCTATTTAAAATAATCTGACTTAAAAAGAAGTATCTTGAAGGGACATGAGTCATTCTTTTTCTATTAATTCCTGCTTTGACTTCTAACAAGAAATAGTATTTACTTTCCATAAATGTGATATTTGTTCTCATGTTTACCTTTTTGCTGTTGTGATCATACTCAAAAGGAGATAGAGAAGAAAGTGTATCTTGCTCTATAACAAAGGCCAGTTTCAAAGGAATGGGTCCTTTGGAGATGTTTCATATTGAAATGCTTGGTACCCAAATGTTAAGTTTTTACAATTCAAAGGTGTCTGAGTGCCACATAGGATGATGTGCATAGGATTTTCTGTACACAGGAAAACTTGTAAGTGCTAAACTGTGAAATCCTGGGCCAACCAAGACTATTATGAGTCATCAACCTAGCATTAAGACTCTATGTCAAATAATGGAGCAGCAAGGGACAGAAAGAGAGAGAGAGAGAGAGAAAGAGAAGTCCAGGAGTCCAGGGGGAAGAAGAGGTACTTTCTGTTTGGAAAGAAAGTACATGGAAATTTAATACCAGAAGAGGTATAAAGGGGGATAAAATCCTCATTCCCTTAGGAAGTGAGGGTTGTGAGATTTTGTGTTAAGTTCCAAAAAAAGAAGTGACTTTTCTGAAAAACATCAGTTTCTGGTTTCCCTGAATTTTTAAAATTTTGGTATGACTGTTTTTATTTCACTTTTCTGATACTTCATATTTTTACAATCCACATTTAACTTACTTTGTTTGATTTTAACTCTTTAATTCCTAAGTAAAATTATATATGTATATTTACAGTGTACCACATAATACTTTGATACATAATGTAAACTGTGGAATAGTTAAATTAAACTATTTCATGTATTAATTACATCATATATTTATCACTTTGCTGTTCTTGAGAACATAGAATCCACTCATTAAGCAATTTTTAAAGAATATAATATACAATAGATCTATTGAACTTTTTCCTCCTAATTGAAATTTTGTGTCCTTTGACCAATATCCCTCCAATATCTCCATTCCCCAGCCTCTGGGAAGCTTATTCCATTCTGTTTCTAATAGTTCAATTTTGTTTTCTTTTGTATTTCACATGTGAGATCATGCAGTATTTGTCTTTCAGTGCCTGAATTGTTTTACTAAAGATTTGTCTTCCAGGTTTATCCTTGTTGTTGTAAATGACAGGATTTCCTTTTTAATGGCTCAATAGTATTCTATTATTTATATATATGCCACCTTTTCTTTTTCCATTCATCTGATGATAGACAATTTGATTCCATATCTTGGCTATTGTGAACAATCCTTCAATAAACATGGAAAAACAAATGTCTTTCAACACACTGATTTCATATCTCTTGGACACATACCCAGTAGTAGGATTGCTGTACAATATAGTAGTTTTAGTTTTAGAGGAACCGCCGTACTGCTTTCCATAATGGCTATATTTTTTTTCCATATCCACACGATCCTTTTTATAATAGCTATTCTAATATATGTAAAGCAATATCTTATTGTAAATTTTAATTTGTATTTCCCTGATGATTAGTGATGTTGAGTATTTTTTCCTATACCTGTTGGCCATTTGTCTGTCTTCTTCTAAGAAATATCTATTCAGGTGTAGGTTTCCCGAATTTCAATGAGTGAGTTAAAGCTAGCAGCAAGTGGATGAAACAATCCACTTGCTCATTAACTCATTCAAAAAATATTTAATTTGTCACTATTTTATGCCAAACACTGTCAATAGAAATATACCAGATAATAAACCTCTGGTGACATTTAGATTTGAAATGACAACCTTGGCCTTTATTGAGCCTTTGCTTCCTGTCAAGACACTTCTCTTGTGTTCTCATTTATTCCTTACTGGGTGATAATAATAGGCAGATAGGGTGTGGCTGGAAGAGGTAGGTCACTGGGGTGTGCCTTTGTCCCTGGTGAGCTAAACTCAGGCTCTCTCTACTTCCTGAATGTCATGTCCTGAGCCACTTTCTCCATCATGCCCTTCTGCCCTGATGTTCTGCCTCACCTTGGGCACAGAGAAATGGGATCTGACGTCTATGGACCAAGACCTCTGAAACAGTGAGCCCCTTAAAAAACTTTTTGTCCTCTAACTGTTCTTGTCAGGTCTTTTGGTCAGAACAGTGAAGCAGCTAACTAAAACATAACCTCTCTTTTATCCATTATTAGTTTTATTTTCTATATATGGAATGGAGGTCCAGAGAGACAATGTGACTTGTCCGAGGCAGAATGTGGGGTTTAAGCCACCCTCAGTCTGAAATGGAAGCCTGAGTGTGTGACAGTACAACAGACTCAATATATTTCAAGGGAATGCCTAAGCTATAGAGCATTGGCAATGAGCATCTCAGGTGCACAAATATTCAGTCTACAGCACTATGCAAAACTGGACAATGTCATTTATTTAGAGATGCAGGACCCAGGGAAGCTATCTTTCTTAAAAGCTATTTGAATGCACAGGCCAGATGGCCAATTCCCATGGCAAAGTCTGCTGAGTATCTTGCTTGCATTATAAATGAACAAAAAGTTCAGGTCAATCACTTCCAGTCTTACCCCCAGAGCACACGAATGCATGTGTATATGCATGCTTACACATACACGAAGAGCCCCAATACTGGGAAACATTTCTGATTTTATAAAGCAAGATTTTTAGCTCTGGATGCACGCTAGAATCACAAATCACAAGGGAATTGAGATACTACTAATGCTCAGGTTTCACTCAGAGCACTGAAATCAGAATCTCTTGAGAATAGGACGTAGACCTTGGCATTTTATTTTTTTTAAGATCCCCAGGTGACTCCAATGTGCAGTCAAGGTTGAGATCCACTGCTCTTAAGCAAACCCTCCCCTACTTCCTTCCCCCTAATCTACTACCCTGGCCCACAGAGCTTTAATCTCCTAAATATAGCAGGAAGTCATTTGTAATTTTTTAATTCTATTATTTGAGGCACTCAGTAGCTTTAAGATTGCCTGGAAACCCATTGGAAATGTCAATTTAAAGGTCCCACCCAGTTCAACCAAATCTAAAACTGGGAAATGGGAATGCAGGAAACTTTTCAACAAGCTCTCGAGGTGATTTTTATGCACATTAAAATTTAGCTACTACCCATAGGGCCCCATTCCTGGGAATGAGAGCAGGATCACTTTCACTTAAATCTCATGCATGCTACACAATGCAGGAGTCCAGGGTGCAGGATGGGTGTCGGGGAGGTAAGTGGTCGCCATTCCTTCTGTACATGTATTTTACTGCATAAACATTGGATGCTTCTGTCACAGGAGAAGAGATGTCTCTGAAGAAGTGTCTGAGGAGCTCCTGACGAGAAGGGAGAACTTGACTCAGGACTAGTGGGGCTTTTGGCATATGCTCAGAAAGGAATTTCAGCAGGAGCCAGTAAGAGGCATAGGCAGAAATTTGTTTAGGAAAGCAGAAGCACATGCAAGGGAGAATGTGGACTATCTCAAGATTGAGTAGCAGTCCTTTGGTGTGGGGTGTTAATATTTATAGAGAGATGGTTGCTAGGAACTGGACTAGAGGTGCGATCAGGGCAGAATTACACAATTCTTGCCAGTTTTCCCTGCACTTGCGCATTGCCCTCACCTCAGGCAAAGGCATGGGCCAAGGGTATAGGCTGGGTCACTCAGGAGTTGTAACTGTTCATGGTACTTTCTGCATTTTATTGGCTCACAGGCATTTCCTGCCCATCAATTGTTTGGGGGCACTTCCTTTGAGATTCAGTATGTCCTTCCCTTGTCTGTATTTCCAAATTCCTATCTCACTTCCAGATCACTGTGGTCCAGAAGAAGCCAAAGAAAGAGCTTTGAAAAGAATTTTAGGATAGTTTTAAGGTACAGTTAACCTAAATGGAAGAGGCTTGTTTATTATTTGTGCCAGCCACATTTGCGAGTTTTGTGAATATGCAAAGTTTGTGGACCTTTATAGGATTAGAAAACAGGGTCAAATGAAGTCTTACTTAACATCCTGTTTCCAGACTAACTTTCTTCTTTTGAGAGATTCATCCCCATAGATATTTTTACTAAATGGAAACTGGCCAGAACTGCAGGTGGTAGGTTGGTTTCTAGAGGCCTCTATGTTACAATCCATAGTTTTCTTAATAAGTAACTCTTTGTAAATCTAGAAACTTTCTTATGAAAGCTTCCCTACACTCTCAGTATTAATATTTGGATGTCCTCTGGACTATCTGACCCAACATCAAGCAGGTACCCTAGTAACCATCTATAATACCATTGTATGCCCCTTGGTTAAGTGGATCCCCTTTGATTAATGACATCATCCATTATACTCTATGTTGACATTTTGCATGAATATTAACCATGTTTGATCATCTCTTTCACTTTTCACTTGATGTTTGAGGTTTTCTGCACTTTCTGTCTCAGTTTCCTAGACTCTTAGGGAAATAAAACAATATATAAAAACCATATAGCATTTAAATAATTTAGCGGAGGGTAAAATATTATTTTCCAGCATGTCTGAAGAAGACAGTAATTGAACTGATATCTTTCAGAAAACGATTTTGTGTTAATCAAATGACAAACTCCTTAATAGGTACATGGACATCTGGAGGTTTGAGCTTTTATAAGGAAATTACATAGTAAGGAATCATATATGCTCTTCTCTCTGGATAATAATTAAAAAGTATTAGAAAATATTAGTTTATCTGCCAGACAAGTTAAGCAAGGATTTGTCATTTTATGTTTCAGCAGGCTAAATGAGATTTGCACAGGGTCAACGTATTCTGAACTCATTTGCTACACTCTTGTTATTTATTTTAATTTTTTTGAGAAAATATTTACAAATCATGTATCTAATAAGGGACTTGACCTAGAATATGCAAATAACTGATACAATTCAACAATGAAGAGATCAAATAACCCAACTGAAAACTGGAGTATAAAATAATAATGACCAGGCATGGTAGTGCATGCCTATTGTCCCAGCTACTAGGGGGTTAGATAGAAGGATCACTTGAGCCCATGAACTTGAGACCAGCCTGAACAAGATGGCAAGACTCCATCTCAAAATAATATTAGTAATGCTTCAGTTAGCAGTTGTGTTTCTTCCCTTACATTATTTTTTACTGATAAAGACTGTCAGACTCCATTGTTTACTCCTTCACTTTACCAAAGCTCATATACCCTTATAGGCAGCATTTATGGTCTATACTGTATTTATACATTTCTTGTACTGGAGTAGCCCCTCTTTGCTTGTCCAATAACAGGGTGCATTGCTTTCTTTCCTATAAGGCCTTTCTCATATACTGAAATTATTGTTATGAATTTTTTTTTTTTACTCTTTTTGTATTTGGTGCAGTTTGAGCAGGGAATGGATGTATTTCTCTACCCACTGTTGTCGTAGCCACTCTCCATCAATTCTCTGCTTCTTGGTTCTTAATAAAGTCTCAGGAAGAACCCATAGATTTTCATAGCATTCAGTGATTTAAAAATCCAGGTCAGTCCAGCCAGTGTAAAACTTCAAACTAATTTCTTGCTTACTCTTTCTTCACTTTCAGTACCAGTCCTTTTCCGATCCTGCCTCCAGCATTACCTCTCCCAGTTGGGCATGCCCCATTCTGCAGCTGCTGGGGCTCCCCTCTCTTGGCAGCCTACTTTCCTGGCTGGACAGAGGGTCTGCTACATCCACAGTGCATTCAGCTCGAGGAAATGTGGGCATCCTTGCCATGGCCTCCATTCTCTGCCTGGCTGCTTTAGTGGCTTATCTGCTGCACAGGCTAATATCAACTCATGGAAAAGAGACTCAATTCCTTCTCTATTTGCACCCAGTTTTGGTTTGATATTCTTAGGGATCCCCTCTCTCTCTCTTTCCAGCAAGAGAAATTGCCAGGTGGGTAGTCATTTCTTAGTAAGTCATGGAGGGGGATGGTTGCCTTGAAAATGGGGAGAGATATAGATGACACCGCTTTGTCTTCAGCTTTGTGTCTCTGCCTTTCCACTTGAGGCAAGAGGAAAAGGTCTGCTCAGCATCTTACTACCTGCCCCAGTCCTCCCACCCTGCTGGAGTGGCCTCAGTGGGAGACCTCTTCACAGATCACGGGCATCAGGAACACTGGCCCAGTGCAGGAGGCTGCTCAAATCAGGGCATGGAGAATGAGGCTGGACTGTGTCTCGTCTTTGGCTTGATGAGGCAGTGTATGCATCCTGGATTGAGGAACAAAGCTGTTTTGACCAGCACTTGGCATCTCTTGTCCTGTTCTTCTTGCTGGAGGGAATCAGATTGGCAGAGGATCCCTTTGTCGGTGCATAAGTCACTATGGGTAATTACTCCAAAGGAAGAGGTGAATTATCCCTGCTGGGCCCATCTGTATGGACAGAGCTTGTACATGCTTTTTATCTGGGCAAGGGCCCAAAGCACCTTTGAGCTTTGGTCTTATTTGGCTGCTCCAGCAGGAGGGAAATCATGCTTTCCTGACTACCATATACAACTGGAAGGGGTCCTGGCAGTTTAGAAAGAACCCATTAGTATCAACAGAAAGTCATGTAACTGTCCATTGCCCCTATTTGCATGGTAGACTAGGCACTTGCTCTTCTCCAGACCAGTCTGCAATATCTGAAATTTGTGGAGTACTTTCCACATGCCAAATTTTGTACTAGGGGTTCAGAGTACATACCATGTAGACACAGTCCCTGTTCTTAAGTTGAAAATACCTTGAATCCTCAACTTGACGTATACATAAACCCAGGAGAACCAATCAAGATAGGACATATAATAAGACTTTCCATGACTTTCAATGTGCTCACAACCATCCCATGAGAATAGAGAATTTAATCATCCTCATTTTTCAAATAGGAAAGCTGAGGATCAGTTTTGTTTTATTTTGTACCTGGAATTGAACTGAGGGGTACTCGGCCCCTGAGCCAGATCCCCAGCCCTATTTTTTTGTATTTTATTTAGAGACAGGGTCTTACTGAGTTGCTTAGTGACTCGCTTTTATTGAGGCTGGCTTTGAACTGTGATCATCCTGCCTCAGCCTCCTGAGCCACTGGGATTACAGGCATGCGCCACCTAGAGGATTAGTTTTGAACATAACTTGCCCAAGACCTACAGGCATACAATGCAGCTGAACCAACATTCATACCTGGGCCTCTTACGTTAACATTTACTAGTAATGCTTATGTGACCAGTTCTTTACCAGCTCAGTAGATATAGGTCTCTGCAGACAAATATGAATGTTCAGAGCTCACAAACCTCAGCATGAATGGACTGATTTTGCTAATTTTCATAGGTCTTTAAAAAAAGTCAGAGTGGACTGAATGGCTGCTGTGGCTGTCTTCTACTCTAGGCGTCCAAGGAGCAGGCTGTTGTCTCGGCATGAAATAAACAATTCCAGGCCACAGCAGAAGGATCATTTTCACCCTGAATAAAGTGAGACAAATGATGCTTAACATGACTGGGCTCAGGGCAGCTCAGAGATGAACCTAGTAGCTGCATACATAGACAATCTCAGGAGCCAGGCACAGGAAGACAATAGCATAGTTTGTGGGGAGAGTATCTCAATGACTTGGCTGTCCTACAAGTAATTTATGTTTAGATTGTAGAGCAAGGGTTTCATAGGTCAAAACCCAGGCAGGTGAGCAGGATACAAAAATGTTTCAGGCACTAAGGTTATACATCTGCTCCCCAAGGAGCAAGGAGAAACTACTCACACACATCACAGTGATGCTCTAGCCAAACCACAGAGGACATCCTCTGCTATAAGAACATCAGAACTGCACTAAGATGCCTTGTAAAACGTGTTTTCAGGAGTCAAGAATTTCAGATTAATGATCCATTTATCTAGTACCATTAGGGGACAGACAGGTGTAAATGGTGGGAACACAAGTTTAAGGGAATAATTCTATAAAATGGGTCCACTCTGCTGAGTCCCTTATGTTTTCTTTTCCAAGAAGCAATTGACCCGCAGTCCTGTCTGACTTAAGCAAACAGGCTATGTCACATTCCTCAGCAAACTAGCCATTATCTGCAGGAGAAATGCAGGCCCAAAATAATGTTGACAAGAGGAACCCAAGTTACTCTGAAGGAGGAGACTTTTGTGTGCCTTTTCACAGACCAGATCCCAAAACTCAGAGAGATAAGGATTATTCCATAAAATCTGTAAGAATTTATGGTTAAGAATCCAATTAGAACTGGTCAGCGTGGGTCAGCAAGGTGAGTTGTCATGGCAGTGGGAACTTGAAAGTCTGATGTTATCCTGCTGTCAGTCAAAAGTCAAGAAGTGAACCTGGATGGGACTCTCTGGAAACTTGTCTGGGATCCCTAATAAAACGGGAGTGTAGAAGAGGCACATTGTCCCTCTTCTCTCTGAGAAGACCCATTCTCTTTGACAGTGTCCCTTTCCTTTTCCCTATCCTTTCAATAAACTCATTTTTATTACTCTGAGCAATATGTCTGAAATCTTTCTGACTTGATTGCAAGAATTGGGGTTTAAAGAGGGAGAAGTTCTTTGCACTGCCTTAGTTTCTAGGAAGGCCTCAGCTCTGTAACAGCACTGTGCTAATATCAATAACTACAAATAACTAAAGTTAAAGTTCAAGAAAAGTAAACTCAGTGGGTCATATTTTGTATGTTTTATTATTCAAATTTAGTCCACTCACCACTTTATTTTCTAAAATCCTCTGAATGTCTTTCAATGAAAAAGAATACTGATACACTCTGAAGGCAGTGTTTCTAGAAAGTAGAGACTAGGGGGAAAGAAGGGTTTTCTGTTTGTCTATACATAATTTCCCAGGTTATGTTATGAAAGGAAGTTTTCATTTATAAGGATATAGGAATTCATAAATATCAGGTGATTTGAATGGAAGGCTATATTACTTAGGTTTTTGTCATTGTGACCAAAACACTCAACAAGGACAACTTAGAGGAGAAAAAGTTTATTATGAGTTATAGTTCCAGAGATTTAGTCCATGGTTGGCTGACTTCATTGCCCAAGGTGAGGCAGAACATCATGATGGAAGAGCAAGGCAGGGGAAAACTGCTCACCTCACTGTGACCAGGAAGCTGAGAGAGAACAAGGGAGAGATGAATCCTTCTAGGGCACACTGCCAGTGGCCCACCTTTCCCAGCTACATCCCATCTACCTGCCTATCGCTATGACCCAGTTAGTCCATTCAAATTAGGATGGACTAATGAGGTTACAGTTCCCACAGTCTCTGATATTTCTGTATTAACACAGGAGCTTTGGGGTGATATGGCATATCAAAACCATAACACAGGTTAATATATTAATGCCTATTCACTGGCACATCCCCTGTCCTGAAGTTAAAACAGAACGTACAAGCCACTTCTTATTGCTAGGAATCACGATTGTTAGAGCCAAGATCTTTGGAGACTTTACTTCTGTGTTAATTGTCCCCGTCTCCAAGCTGGAAGCCCCGTCAACAGAAGCAATGTGCCATCTGGCACATGGTTAGATGGGTCTGGCACTACCAAGCAACCAGGTTCCAGACCCATGAAATCAGAGGCTGGGCCCAATGTGTTGAAACTTGTTATTGCTCTCTGGATCCTTTGTGATGCTCCTGGACTGCTTTTCATAGTTGGTGAGCAAGCAAAGCCTGCTGGTACTGAGTTGGCTGTGCTGTACATCCTCAGGCACCTGTGCCAAGCTTCCTCCCATTCATCTTGGCCATGCCGAGCTGATGCTGAAAGGAGGCAGTGTGCTGCCAGGACCAAGGGTATAGAGAGAACAATACATTGGCTAAGTGCATGAGAGATGGCAGAATATTTTTCAAGCTGTCAAAAGGATGAAGAACAGCTGTAAAGGGTAGGTGACCAATATTTACACAGTGGCTCAAAAAGTCAATAAATGGGGTGACAGCAGCCAATTAGAGATGTGTGCATTCAGCTCATGCACCACGGAGTCCACATTGACATCTACCTGCTGTAAGTTTGTTTTCAGTGGCAGCAGATCTGGGAAGGCCTCCTTCCAAGATGCAGCCTGCAAGGAGTCATGCTGACCTCCCTCAGAAAGTCGGCCACTTGTTCCAGCATCCCTCTGGGACCTAGAAGTCTAACCAAAAACAGAACTCTGGAATTAGAGTTAAATTTACAAACGCAGCCGTGGCACTGATCCCGGGTGGGCAGCCTTCTCTTTGTGAAATCCCATCTCTTTTCTCAGCCTCAACACCTGCTCTGTTCTTCAATAGCTCCCTAGGGCCAAGCTCCAGCTGGGCTTCATTTACAAAAACAAGAAGGATTATGGGTTTCTCAATAGAAACCACTGAAGAGATCACCTAATTCATTGACCTCATTTTACAAATGAGGAATGGTGATCAAAGAGAGGTGAAGTTACTTCCCCAGGCCATCCAGCTAGTGCAGGGGAATTAGCACAAATGGATGAGTTTGCACTTAGCATGTGAGAGCCAACACCTGCATCCCCACCATCCTCATCTGGTCAGCTCTGGTGGACAGAGTAAGGGAGTGCAATTAGGAATGAACAAAATATAAGTATGTACTATTAATTTGGTATCATGAACAATGTAGTCAGCAAATCCAGGAACACTTGAATGTTTTTTAAAATCAATCTATTCTTTGTGTGAAGTCCCAAAGAGAAAGAGAGAGATTGATCAGGAAGGCAAAAGAAGACATTTTTCAATTAGCTAGGGTTATGTTCTCAAACCTAAGAGAAGTCTAGGGAACTAAAGTCAAACTGTAGGATGATTCCTATTTAAGCAGAGATGGCCTAGCATGGGCCATAACATTAGAGTTAGTTTCAAGGATATTGTTTTAGGAAATGCCTGCAACAGAGGAAATAAAAAGAAAAGAGGAAGTCCTTGGAGAAAGAAGTTCTCCAAACTATCATGAAGTCCCTGAGCTGGAAGGGGTCTCAGAGATCATTTTTTCAAATTTCCTCAATCAATCACTAATTTAAGAGCTGAGGGTGTTGAGCTCTAGGGAGTTAAAGTAAATTCCCAGTTCAGCTTTTACAAAATGTCTTGGACCTTGGGAGAGCCCCTGGCACAGCAATTGCTCCACTGGGTGGTGATTTGATGGGATCCTTCAGGGATCGTCGTAGAGCAAAGGCCTGCAGCCACTTCTGAGAAGCTGCATCGTTCAGAGATATCCAGACTGAGGAAAATGGTACACCAAAGTTTTGTGAATTCAGATAAAGTCACATAAGCTCCCACACACAGGAAGCCCAGAAGATGTGCTATGGACTTTCTGCTACCCCAGGTGACATAAGCCATAATGCTCTATCCATCCCGGTGCTCCCATATAAAGAGGAGACTGTGAGATAGCAGAATTATATTAACACTGATACTTTGCCTGAGTCTTCCAAGCAGAGACTGGGTTAGCTAAACACACAGATAAATACTGGTTGTACATGAGAATATGGTTCTGGTTCATTCTGAGAGTTCCTAATTCATAGGGCTCCTTGTAGCCTGCCCCAATCCTCTTCCTCATGGAGCAGGGGACCCTATAGAAGACTTGAGCATATATAAAGTCATAAAGAAGCTATGAGATCATTTGAGACTGTGCTGTAAATGTTTTTAAAAGGGAAATAAAACTTATAATTCTAACATTCAGAAAGGGCCTAACACTAGCATTTTTTTGTCCTTTCCTTCCTTCAATTTCCCTTCCATTTTTTCTCTTCTTCCTACCCCTGTGTATCCTCCCTCCCTTCTCCTCCCCTCTCCTTCTACCTTTCTTTTGTTCCTTCCTCTCTTCCTTCTCCTTTTCTGACACAGAGACATTTTATTAGATAAGGGTGAAGGGGAAGAGTTGTTGCTGGGCTTCAGGAACAAATTTGGACGAGGAGAAACCCAGGGAGTCTGCTTTCTTTTGGCAAATGGACTTCATTCAGTTCTCTGGTTGGATGGGTTGTCTCTGCTTCTGAATGCAAGTGGCAGGTAATGGGTCCACCCACACTCAGGAGCGTCCAGTCTGTTTCCAGCCAGTCAGTTGGCATCATACTGCACACAGTAAAACAAAACAAAACAAAACAAAAAACCCTTTTATTTCATCAAATATTATATCGTGTGCAATTTCTCATGCTATTAACTATCCTTTAAGAATATTCCATCAAATGAAGATTATTTAATCAATCTGCTATTGTGCCCATTTAGTTTCTAATTTTTTACTCTGATGTATATTTTTATACATCAATCTTAGTTTATAATTAGGACTATTTCTATATGGTAAACTCCCACAGGCTAAGGAAGAAAATTCTCTTGTTTAAAGATATACATGTTTTAGTGGTCTTGATTCTGCCAAATTGCTTTCTGGAACAAGCAAACTAATTCACACTCCCACACTGAGAGCAGAATATATATAAGATGTCCATCTCACTGTCAGTTCTTTAGTATTTTACCTTTTTGCTATTTTGACGGTTGAAAAATGGTATCTAATTTTTGTTTCAATTTACCCATTCAATTTAAAGAATGTTTTAAATAGCATAATATTAATTTGTGTAGCTGTTCCTTTTTTGAACCCTATTCATCCTCTCTCCAATTTTGTGATCATTTTACAAAAATGTACTATTGCCCCCTCAGGTTGTACAATGTAAAATTTACACAACTGGACATATTAGCTCTCTGAAGATGTTCCTAAACTTTGTTAGAGTCACATGCAGATTTTTTCCATATTTCCTTTGTAATTTCTCTTATTGATATTGTTATTAGAAAGCCATGCCTTATCCAAAGATCAGCTAACATTCTAATATATGCATTCTTCAGTCTTTTTCAAGATGCTGCTTTTTCAATACAAAAAGTATTTTTCCCCTCACGGGGGAAGTAAAAGGAGTTACATTGTTTCAAGTTTCTTTCATTTTATAGGAAATGTTACAATGCATTTGTTTCTTTTTAAAAATATTTATTTTTTAGTTGTAGGTGGACAGAATATCTTTATTTTATTTTTATGTGGTGCTGAGGATAGAACCCAGTGCCTCATACATGCTAGGTGAGCACGCTACCACTGCACCATAAACCCAGCCCATACAAAGCATTTCTTTTATTATTTTTTTTTTCAAAATAATTTTTGAAAGTACGTTTTTGTCCCAGTTTATGCTAAGCTTTGGTGCAATATTTTATTTGACATTCACATCAATCCTGTGAGATGGATGCACTTACCACTCCTTGTTTAGAAATGGAAGGTCTAGACTGGGAGTGGTAGGCAAGGTACCCAGGTCACAAGCCTATTGATTTCAATCATGTCCCTTCCAGCATCCTTAGTAAGCCACATAGTCTCATTGCTTCTTAAGCAACTGGGATCTATTTATTTACTTTTATTGTAGCCTTATCCCTCATCATGTAGCAAAAACCCATCTTCAGTAGGAAAAATTAAGTCCAAAAAAGCAATGAAAAACAGATGAGGTAAAGATGGAGAGGATATTGCGCTGCTCTTTCCATTTAAATCCTGCATGACTTCTCACCACCATTAGAAGAGCAAACTCCTTGACAGATATCATCAGACTCCTCCCTTTCTTTCTTTTTCAAAAAACTTATTCTTTGTAGTTATACATGACAGTGGAATGTATTTTAACATATCATACATATATGGAGTATAATTTCCCATTCTTGTCATTGTACATGATGTAGAGTTACACTGGTTGTGTATTCACATATGAATATAGGAAAGTTATATCCAATTCATTCCACTGTCTTTCCCATTCCTATCCCCCCTGTCTTTCCCTTATTCCCCCCTGTCCAATCTGGTGAACCTCCACTCCTCCCTTCATTCACCCTCACCTATTGTGAGTCAGCATCTGCATATTAGAGAGAACATTTGGCCTTTAGTTTTGGGGATTGGCTTATTTCTCTTTGCATGATAGCCTCCAGTTCCATCC
This sequence comes from Geosciurus inauris, assembly GCA_004024805.1. Taxonomy (NCBI): domain Eukaryota; kingdom Metazoa; phylum Chordata; class Mammalia; order Rodentia; family Sciuridae; genus Geosciurus; species Geosciurus inauris. The sequence continues at coordinate 200,485 of PVHX01000983.1, read as the reverse complement.
ATTTACTGGCAAATGCCATAATTCATTCTTCATTATGGCTGAGTAATATTCCATCGTGTATGAACCACATTTTCTTTATCCATTCGTCTATTGAACAGCACCTAGGTTGGTTCCATACCTTCGCTATTATGAATTGAGCTGCTATGAACATTGATGTGGCTGCATCACTGTAGTGTGCTGATTTTAAGTCCTTTGAGTATATGACCAGGAGTGAGATAACTGGGTCAAATCGTGGTTCCATTCCAAGTTTTCTGAGGTACATCCATACTGATTTCCATAGTGGTTGCACCAGTTTGCAGTGCTACCAGAAATGTGTAAGTGTACCTTTTTTTGATACATCCTTGCCAACATTTATTGTTACTTATTCTTGATAATTTTCATTCTGACTAGGGTGAAAAGAAATCTCAGTGTAGTTTTAATTTGCATTTCTCTAATTGCTAGTGTGTTGAACTTTTTTTTTTCATATATTTGTTGACTGTATTTCTTCTGTGAAGTGTCTGCTCAGTTCCTTTGCCCATTTATTGATTGGGTTATTTGGTTTTTGTTGTTAAGTTTTTTGAGTTATTTATATATTGTTTTAGTCAGCTTTTTTGCTCCTGTGACTAAAGAATCTGTAGAACAACTATAGTGGAGGAAAAGTTTATTTGAGGGCTCACAGTTTCAGAGGTCTCAGTTCATGCAAGACTGGCTCCATTTTTCAGAGCATGAGATGAGGCTGAACATCATGGCGGAGTGTGTGGCAGAGGGAAGCAGCTCACATCATGGTGATCAAAAAGCAGAGACTCCACTCTTCACGTACAAATATATACACAAAGCCATATTTTAATTCCCACCTCCTCCAGCCACACCCTACCACTTCAGTTACCACTCAGTTAATCCCTATCAGGGAGTTAAATCACTGATTGGGTTAAGATTTGCAAAACAATCATTTTTCCTCTGAACCTTCTTACACGGTCTCACACGTGAGCTTTTGGGGAACACCTCGTATCCAAACCATAACATATATCCTGGAGATTAGTGCTCTATGTGATGTGCCTGGGATAAAGATTTTCTCCCATTCTGGATGCTTCCTCTTCATGTTATTGATTGTTTCCTTTGCTGTGAAGAAGCTTTTTTTGTTTGAATCCATTCCATTTATTGGTTCATGATTTTACTTCTTGCACTTTAGGCAACTTGTTGAAGAAGTCAGATCCTAAGCTGACATGATAATGATTTGGGGTTACTTTTTCTTCTAGTAGGGTCAGGATCTCTGGTGTAATGCCTAGGTCCTTGAACTACTTAGAGTAGAATTTTGTGCAGGGTGAGAGGGGTCTAATTTCATATGCATTTCCAGTTTTCCCAGCACCATTTGTTGAATAGGGTATCTTTACTGCCATATATGTTTGTGGTGCCTTTGTCTAGTATGAGATAACTGTATTTATGTAGGTTTGTCTCTGTGTCTTCTATTCTGTACCATTGGTCTACATGTCTGTTTTGGTGCCAATACCATGCCACTTTTTGTTATTATAGCTCTGTAGTATAGTATAAGGTCTGGTACTGGATTCCTGCTTCACTTTTCTTGTTGAGGATTGCTTTGAATATTCTCGATCTCTTATTTTTCCAAATGAATTTCATGACTACTTTTTTTATTTCTATGAAGAACATCATTAGAAACTTAATAGGAATTACATTAAATCTGTATAGCTCTTTGGGTATTATGGGCATTTTGACAATATTAATTCTGCCTATCCAAGAACATAAGAAATTTTTCCATCTTCTAAGATCTTCAATTTCTTTCTATAGTTTTCTGTAGTTTTTGTTGCAGAGGTCTTTCACTTCTTTTGTTAGACTGATTACCTAATATTTTATTTTCTTTCTTTTTTTAAAATTATTTTTCAGTTGTAGATGAACACAACACCTTTATTTTATTCATTTATTTATATGTGGTACTTAGAATTGAACCCAGTGCCTCACGCATGCTAGGCAAGTGTTCTACCACTGAGCCATCACCCCAGCTCTAATATTTTTTTTGAGGTTATTGTGAATGGAATAGTTTTCCTAATTTCTCTTTCTATTGATTTATCACTCATGTATATTCACAATTGATTTATAGGTGTTAATTTTATAACCTGTTACTTTGCTGAATTCATTTATTAGTTCTAGAAGTTTTCTCTTGGAGTTTTTTGGGTATTCTAAATATAGAATTATGTTGTCAGAAAATAGTGATAGTTTTATTTGTTCTTTTCCTATTTGTACCCCTCTAATTTCTTTCTTCTGTCTAATTTCTCTAGATAGTTTCCAGGACTATGTTGAATAGAAGTGATGAAAGAGGACATTCCTGACTTGTTCCAGTTTTTAGAAGGAATGCTTTTAATTGTTCTCTGATTAGAATGATATTGGCCTTGGGTTTAGCATATATACCTTTTACAATGTTGAGGTATGATCCTACTATCCCTAGTTTTTCTATTGTTTTGAACATAAATGGATGCTGTATTTTGTCAAATGCCTTTTCAGCATCTATTGAAATAATCATGTGATTCTTGTCTTTAAGTATATTGATGTGATGAATTATATTTATTGATTTCTGTGGGTTGCACCAATCTTGCATCCCTGGGATGAAACCCACTTGATCATAGTACACTATCTTTTAAGTATGTTTTTTATACAATTGACAGTATTTTATTAAAAATTTTTACATCAATGTTCATCCAGGATATTGGTCTGAAATTTTCTTTCCTTGATGTGTGTTTATTTGTTTTTGTTTTAATTTATTTATTCTACTTAGATATACATGATAGCAGAATGCATTTTGATTAATTGTACACAAAGGGAATATAACTTCATTTCTCTGGTTGTACATGATATAGAGTCACATCATACATATGTGCAGTCATACATGAACCTAGGGCAATGATGTCCATCTCATTCCACCATCTTTCCTGCCTCATGTCCCCACTCCTTCCTCCCTCCCTCCCTTTTGACCAAAGTTCCTCCATTCTTCCCATGTCCCCTTTCCCATTATGGATCATAATCCACTTATCAGAGAGAACATTCAGCCTTTAGTTTTTAGGGATTGGCTTACTTCACTTAGCATGATATTCTACAACTCCATCCATTTACCTGCAAATGCCATAATTTTATTCTCTTTTATTTCTGAGTAATATTCCATTGTGTATATATATTACAGTTTCTTTATCCATTCATCTATTGAAGTGCATCTAGGTTGGTTCCACAGTTTAGCTATTGTGAATTGAGCTGCTATAAACATTGAAGTGGCAGTGTCACTGTAGTATGCTGTTTTTAAGTCTTTTGGTTATTTACCGAGGAGCAGGATAGCTAGGTCAAGTGGTGGTTCCATTCCAAATTTTCAAAGGAATCTCCATACTGCTTTCCAGATTGGTTGCACCAGTTTGCAGTCCCACCAGCAATGTATGAGTGTGTCTTTTCTCCCACATCCTCACCAACATTATTGTTGTTTGTATTCTTGATAACTGCCATTCTGACTGGAGTTTTGTCTGGTTTTGATATTGAGGTGATATTTGCTTTATAGAATGAGTTTGAAAGGGTTCTCTCCATTTATATTTCATGGAATAATTTGAAGAGGATTGGTGTTAGTTCATCTTTAAAGGTCTGGTAGAACTTGGCTGAGAATCTGTTTGGTCCTAGGCTTTTCTTTCTTACTAGGCTTTTGATGGCATCTTCAATTTCATTGCTTAAAATTGATCTATTTAAATTTTCTATGTCCTTCTGATTCAATTTGGGTAGATCATGTGTCTCTAGAAATTTGTTGGTGTCTTCAAGATTTTCTATCTTATTAGACTATAAATTTTCAATATAAGTTGTGATTATTGCCTGTATTTCAGTAGTATTGTGATATTTCCTTTTTCATTGCAAATTTTAGTAATTTGAGTATTCTTTCCCTTTGTTAGCTTGACTAAGTGTTTATCAATTTTATTGATTTTTTTCAAAGAACCATCTTTTGGTTTTATTGTTTCTTTTGTTTCAATTTCATTGATTTCAGCTCTAATTTTAATTATTTCCTGTCTTCTACTGTTTTTGGTGTTGATTTGTTCTTTTTCTAGGGCTTTGAGATGTAATACTATATTATTTATTTGTTGACTTTCTATTCTTTTAATGAGTAAGCTCAATGCAATGAACTTTCCTCTTAGCACTGCCTTCATAGTATTCCAGAGATTTTGATACATTGTATCACTATTCTCCTTTGTCTCTAAGTATTTTTTAATTTCATCCCTGATTTCTTCTGCTATCCATTCATTATTCAATAGCATATCTTTTAGTCTCTAGATGTTAAAGTAGCTTCTAATTTTTTAATCATTGATTTCTAATTTAATTCCATTATGATCGGATAGGATGCAAAGAATTTTCTCTATTTTTTTGTATTTGCTAAGAGTTGTTTTGTGGCCTCAGATATGATCTATCTTAAAGAAGGGTCCATGTGCTGCTGAGAAGAAAGTGTATACACTTCTTGATGGATGATATACATATACATAATATTCTGTATGTATCTGTTAAGTCTAAATTATTAATTGTATTTTTTAGTTCTATAGCTTCTTTATTTACTTTTTGTTGGAGTATCTAGCCAATGGTGAAAGAGTTGTGTTAAATTCACCCAGTATTATTGTGTTGTTGTCTATTTGCTTCTTGAAATTGAGAAGGGTTTGTTTGATGTACATAGATGCTCCATTGTTTGGGGCATAAATATTTACAGTTGTTATGTCTTCTTGGTGTATGATTCCCTTAATTAGTACGTAATGTTCTTCTTTGTCCCTTCTGAGTAACTTTGGCTTGAAGTCCACTTTATCTGATATGAGGATGAAACCCCTGCTTGTTCATGAGATCTATATGAATGATATGTTTTCCCCCCTCCATTTACTTTCAGTTTATGGATGTCTTTGCTTATGAGATGTCTCTTGAAGACAGAATATTGTTGAGACCTCTCCTTTTCTTCTCTCTGATTTCCATTCTCCCTTGTGCACACTGTGCTCAACCCACACTGACCATTTTCCTATTTCTTTAACAGGTCAAGTTCATTGCTGACCAAAACAGCTCACCCTCTATTAATCACTCAGCAAGTTTTATTGATCTATTTCTATTCAAAACACCCTAAATTATTGTATACATATGTATTCATTTCCTATACAATAATTTATGAAGACAGGGTCCTCATCTATTTTATTTATAACAGTGTTCTCAGCAGTGTGCATTCATTTTGTATTACCTATGTTGCTAAATTCACATTTTAATTCTAATAGTCAAAGCCTAAATTTATTTTGGGCTTTTTAGGTACCCATCTAACAATATCATGTTATTTGCAAATATTAACACTTTAATTTATTTCTGTTCAATTTTATACTCCCCCATTCCCCACTTTATTTCACAGGCTAAAATATATAAGTACAACATTGAGTGGAAGAAGAAATTGTGGAATTTCTTACCTTACTCCTGATTTTAGGGATAACTCTCAGAATTACAATATTAATGATGATATTTGGTGTAGGATTTTTGTAGATAGTGATCTTTATCTACTCTGGCTGATGCAACAAACTACCGTAGAGCTATTGACTTCAAAATAATAGAAATTTATTTTTCACAGTTCTGGAGGTTGGGAAGTTCAATATCAAGGCACAGACACAAATTTAAAACCTGATGAGGAACTGCTCTGGTTCATAAGATGGTCATCTTCACATGGTGATCACCTACCAACACCATCACATTGGGGGTTAGGATTTAAACATATAAATTTTGGTGGAAAAGTAATAGTCTACAAGAATAAACTATAAGAATAACAAAACCCCAAATTTATAATTATTATGAATTATGATAAAAGGTTTTGATTTACACAAAATGCTTTTTCTGAACTATTAAGATGTTTGACATTTTTCTATTCATGAGATGAATTATTATAGCAAATTTTCAAATGTTAAGCTACCCTTGGATTTCTGAAATATGCTAAGTGGAATCAGCATATATTATCTTTGTTATATGATATTGAATTCAGTTTGCTGATTTTGGATTGTTGCTTTAGGGAGAATATGTATAGAGAGGTCACACAACAATGGAAGCACTTTCCAAGAAATGCATTGTTAGACAATTTTGTCATTGTGTGAATGTCATAGAGTGCACTTAAACTAGTATGGCCATGATGTCACTAGGTGGTCCAATCCTAGGGTACCATTGTATATGTGGTACATAGTGGGCTGAAATTGTTATATGGTGCATGACTGGATTACAGTATAACTTTCCACAGTATATTTCAGGTTAATATTGTACTTCTTTGTATAAAAAATAGAAAAACCAAAAAAATAAAAACCTTACAACTTTCTGGGTTTATTTATCCTCCTTCCGATATTCTTCATGTTATCATTATGCTATTATTTTCACATATGAAATTTACATGTTATAAACCCTGCAAAGCAATGTTATAGCTTTTACTTTAACTAGACATGTATCTTAAAGAAATTAAGAGGGAGAGTAGTTCCTATAATTATGCATGTATTTACCATTTCTGGCCCTCTTCATTCCTAAGATCTCAGCTTTCTATTCATTTCAATTCCTCTAGAAGAAATTTCTTTAATATTTCTTGTATTGCAGGTCTAATAGTGATACTTCTCTTAGTATTTATTTGTTTAGACTTCCTCCTTAAAGCATATTTTTAGAGATGAGAATCCTATAGCCATATGAAGCACCACTTTCCTGTATGTAATGAATGGTTTTACTGTGGCCTATTCCTAGATCCCCCACTCATCTTGGTTTTTTTTTTTTCTTTTTAAAGCAATTTAGCTATAATGTGACTAGGTATAATCTCTTCAAATATATACTGTTTAGAATTTTCTGAGATTTTTGAATCTGTAAATTCATCTTTCACCAATTTTGAGAAATTTCAAATTATTTCTTTAAATGTTTTCTAATGGATTCTTTCTTATTTTAAGACTGGAATTATTTGTATGTTAGACTTAAAAAAATATCTCACCTATTCCTGAGTCTCTGTGCTTTTTTCCAATCTTTCTTTTTTTTTTTTTTCAGATTGAAAGATTTTATTTACTTTCTAGTTCTCTGATTTTCTTTTTCCTGATATTTTGAGTGTCTCACTTTTTTGAAACCTCTTAAATCCCAATATCTTTTATTTGAATGTGATTTAATTTTATTCTAGATCAAATTTTCAACTACACAGTGCTATTGAGACACATCTTTTTATCAGTATAATATTGTCCAATTATGGAAGACCCCAGAAGCCAAAACCTTGCAGCAAAATACTAAATCCACTTACATAATGATGTAAAAAGTTTGAGGTACTCTCTTTTCACTTCTAGAATTTCCATTTAAAAGAAATGAGAACTACTCTAAGAGTTCATCTCACTCTAGTCAGAATGGCAGTTATCAAGAATATAAGCAATAATAAGTGCTGGTGAGGATATGGGGGAAAAGGCATACTCATGCATTGCTGTTAGCACTGCAAATTGTTGCAACCCCTCTGTAAAGCCGTATGGAGATTCCTTAGAAAACAGAATAAAACCACCATTTGACCCAGCTATCCCATTCTTTATCCAAAGGATGTAAAATCAGCATACTACAGTGACACAACCACATCAATGTTTACAGCAGCTCAATTCACAATAGCTAAACTGTGGAAGCAAACTAGATGCCCTTCAATAGACGAATGGATAAAGAAACTGTAGTATATATACACAATAGAATTTTAATCAGCATTAAAAGAGAATATAATTATGACATTTTCAGGTAAACAGATGGATTGGAGAATATCATGCTAAGTGAAGTAAACCAATCCCCAAAACCAAAGGCTGAATATTCTCTCTGATAAGTAGATGCTGATCTATAATGGGGGAAAGGAGCATAGGAATAATGGAGGAACTTTGGATTGGGCAAAGGGGAGGGAGGGAAAGGGAGAGGGCATGGGGATAAGAAAGGTGGTGGAATGAGATGGACATCATTACCTTAGGTACATGTATGACTGCACATATGGTGTGACTCTACATCATGTACAACCAGAGAAATGAAAAGTTGTGCTCCATTTGTGTACAATGAATCAAAATGCATTCTGCTGTCATGTATAACTAATTAGAACAAATGTAAAGTTTAAAAATATATATTTTCTGTTTTTCTACTGACATTTCCTCTCTTTTGTTGTGAGGATATTAAAGTTGACCTCATCAAACATACATTTAATAGCTACTTTAAGGCCCTTAATGCATAGTTCTAGTTTAGTTCATCTCTGAGTTGTAATCTGTTGTTTTTCCACTGATAATCAGTTGCATTCTCATTTTTCCTCTTATATGGAAGATTTTGAGTTGTATCTGGACCTTGTGAAAGTTATGTTAAGTTCTGTCTTATTTTCTGGGTTCTATCATATTGGTTTAGTTTTAACTAGGAAATTAATTTGGTTAGATTCAAGTGGTAAATCCCTCATGCCAGAGATGGGTAGCTCAAGTCTGCAATGAAATTGCTTTTTAGCTGACTTGCACATGCATGTATCAGGGGCCAGACAGAGGCTTGGGCAGAGTTTCTAGACAGACTGGCTCTTGCTTTTCTAGATCCTTCTTGAAAATCTTCTTCTTATACTCCTTGACACTCCTGGCTGCCCATAGGTTCATTCACATCTAGTTTCTCCAGCCTGAAAGATACAGATTTTTTTCCTATTGGAGGCTTTGTTGTCCATCACTGCCACTGTGATTATAGCTGTTTAGAGGACAAAGCCACAAAAATGTGAGACTTGCCTCATGCCTTGATGATTTTCTCCAAGTCTCCATTTCCTTCCAAACTCTTCCAGCTTTTGTTCCCCCTCAAGAAACTTCAGTTAGCTATTTTGTATTTTATCCAGAGTTTAGAGTGGCTATTTGAGGAAAGACCAATTTGTTAGGATCTTCTTATCCATCTCAGGAACTCCTGTAGAAAGGTTTAATTTTCAGATTTAGTTTCCTAAAATCTTCCCAAGTTTTTATTTCACTTGATGTCAGTTTTGGTTTCTTTCTATGGGTGTAGATTCATTTGTTTCATCTAAGAGGATGCATTTGTTGACATAAAGATGTTCATATTATATTCTGGTGGTATTTTTAAAATGCCTGTAGGATCTGTAGTGATGTTTCTTTTCATCATCTTGGTATTATTTACTTGAGTCTCTCTCCTTTAATAAGTCTCATTAAGGGGTTATCAATCATTTTAGTCTTTCAAGCAACTGGTTATCAACTGTTAGCTTCTATTGTATGGTAGTTCTCTCTGTCATTATTACCTTTCCTGTATTTTGTTTGGTTTTACTTTGCTTGTTTTCTAGAGCTTCTAGAGATGAACCCTTTACTCATTCATATAAAAATCTTCCTTTCTAATATAATTGATCCTCATTATTTGTGTTTTCCATATTTGCAAATTCACCAAAATTCATTTTTATCTTCCCAAATCAACACTTGTCATACTTTTCATAATTTTTCATGGAATTGAAAGTGGGGTGAAAATTTTAAGTTACCCAGAGAATATCTGAAGCTGATGTTAAATGAGATGACTTTCTGTCTTCTGGTTTCAGCTCTCTTACAGAAATAACCAGAAAATGGAAACAGTAGGGGCAATACAGTGGTGTAGTGTGCTGTTTGTTTTTAAATCTTTCAGTTCAAAGCATTTTTAAAATTTTATTTTTCTTTCTTCTTTGATCCATGAGTTACTTATAAGCGTAGTTCTTAATTCTCAAGTATATGTGATTAATTTTGTTATTGATTTATTGCTTAACTGCATTGTGGACAGAAAGTATGCTGTTATGGCTTGTATATGAGATGCCCCCAAAAGTTTGTGTGTGAGATAATGCAAGAAGGTTTAGAGGAAAACGATGGGGTTATGAGAGCCTTAACTCAACAGTGAATTAATCATTTGATGGGATTAGTTGAGTGGTAATTGAAGGCAAGTGGGGTGTGACTGGAGGATGTAGGGCATTGGAAGCATAGCTTTGGCGTATATATTTGTATTTGGCAAGCAGATATCTCTATCTTTGCTCTCTGATCATGTGAACCACTTCCCTTCAACACATTCTTCCACCATGATGTCCTACCTTACCTTGACTCCTTAGGAATGGAGCCAGTCTTGCATGAACTGAGACCACTGAAACTGTGAGCCCTCAAATAAACTTTTCCTCCTCTAAAGTTGCTCTTGTCAGATCTTTTAGTTAAGCAGCAAAAAAGTTGACTAAAACATGTGCTCCACACAAAAATCCTGAGAAAGTTAAGAATTGTTTTATGACCTGATGTGTGGTCAATTTTTGTTATTGTTTCCTGTACATCTAAAAATATATGTTTAATCAGTTGTTGGATGTAGCATTTTTCATATGACAGTTAAGCCACAATTAGTGTTCTTCAATTCTTCTTTGTATTAATATTTTTTCATGCCCCAAGCTACTTTTCATTTGCAATGACATGATTTCATGCAATCCTCCTAAACAATGATGACACAGAAAATTTCCTTGTGCACAGATAATTTTCATACTTTCTATAAAGTAAATGTGCAAATGTTCTAGAAAGACTATTCACTCCTATGGTGTTTTATATCCAACAGAGTTGTTGTCCATTAAAGTGTGGTATTAAAAACTCAGACATTTGACTAATTTTAATACAGTTTTTCAACCTATATCATTATATCTAAAGTGCATATACAATTTTAAAGAAAGATTATTCTAAATAACTTCTCTGTAAAAACAAATTTGATACTTTTGGTCCACTAACTTCACTACTATGAGTATGAACTTTATAGCTTTTAATGTGTAGTAAAAGTATACTCTACCTTTGTCTCAACATGATACAAACAGAATCAAAGGAAGCTAGTGATGTGCTAAAATGTGAGGATTAATCCAGTGAATGGAGTCACAGTGCATTCCAGGAAGAGTTATTCATGTCACTAGATTGAGAGATATGGTTCATTATTCCTTCCTTGATTTGGGTAATCAAATGGAACAGGAAGAGGAAGAGGGTAGTTCCTTCTGTACTTTCCTGTTATTTTTTTTTTCTCCCTGGGCAATGGGTACCATACTAGAAGGGGTAGAATATCAGTTCTGAAATCTGGTATATAGGATTTGGGCCTGCAGTCACCAAACTGGGTTTTCCTTCTACTTCCTTACTTGTGTCTTCCTCTGAAGTACAGGATCTGAAATGATAATCAGAGGCAATTTTGTGAAGGGCCCTGGTAACCTTGGACATCTCATTCTTATTTTCAAAGCTGGCAATGATGCATTGTTTTTCTCTCAATACCAACATTGCACCTCACATGTGTCCACTGTGAGAATTAGATCCTTGGGCGAGTGTAGGTCACTGTATAACATGCAACTGTACTTACAGGCACTTATGACACAAAGATTAACTCTCTAAAGCTTATTAACATAAGTGCATCTGTAGGCCTATCTTTTTGATTGTTTTTCTGGATATCAGTGATATTTTATATTTTCTCAAGGTATTTTAGTCAGTTTCTCAGCAAATCTCTCAACCGTCTTTTCTTAGAACTTACATGTCTTCAAACTAAGCTGGTGAAAAAGATAATGACAGCAATTACCTTCCTCATTTTTCCTGGCTGCCGCATTGCTGCTTCAAGGATGTAGATTCCGTGGCCCTAACCCTGTGCAGGTCAGTACTGAGAGTGTGGGATCAGAGTGCTGGTGCTGGGCTCCAGGGAGCAAAGTGAGCCTCATCCTGCATGACTGGCTCTCAGGTTCTGTAGTAATATTTCACATACTTGCATTATTAATTACTAAAAGGACTTTGGTAAAATATTCACTATGAAAATCCATAGAATGTACAACACAAAGAGGGAATGTAATGTAAACTATGCATTTGAATTAATAATGCATCATATTGGCTTATGAGTTATATAATTTGAATGTAAGATGTTAACAATGCATAATATATGGAGGGATTAAGAGTGAGGGGGTATATGGAATTCTTTGTAAAATCATTTTGCTCAGTTTTTCTCTACACCTAAAACTACTTTAAAAAATAAAATCTATTTATTTAGAAAACTCCCCTATTATTGTCAATTTAGATGTTTTTCTATGGTCTTTTAAAAAATTATTTTATATATTGTTAGGTTATGTAATTAAGGGCATAAATAATAAGAATTATTATATTTTTCTGGTAAATCTAACTTCTTCCCACATGAAATGCTACTTTATTTATTTATTTTCTCAAAAATTGCCTTTTAATACATGTTATCAAACATAACAGAAAAAAAAAACAAATTTTCAGAAGCTGTACACACTGTTCACTGAAAATATTTGTTGAGGCAAATAGAAAAAATTGTTACAATCATAATTTTTCTAACTTTGCACAAAATTATAAGCAGGTTAAATTCTTCATATTAAACACCTTTATATGCACGTTCAATGAACAATATATATATATATATTTTTATCAACAATCTTTACTATAATCATTCCCCTTTCCTGCCCCCCGCCTCCCCCATGCCCGTCCAGTGTTCCTCTATTTCTCTTATGTTTCCCATTCCCACCTCCCTTATTCATCAGCATCCACTAATCAGAGAGAACATTCGGCATTTGGATTTTTGGGATTGGCTTACTTCACTTAGCATAATGCTTTCCAGTTCCATCCATTTGCCTGCAAATGCCATAATTTTATTCTCTTTTATTGCTGAATAATATTCCATTGTGTATATGTACCACAGTTTCTTGATCCACTCATCTATTGAAGGACATCTGGGTTGCTTCCACAGTTTTGCAATTGTGAATTGTGCTGCTATAAACATTGAAGTGGCTGCTTTACTGTAGTGTGCTGTTTTTAAGTCTTTAGGGTATAGGCCAAGGAGTGGGAGAGCTGGGTCAAATGGTGGTTCCATTCCAAGTTTTTTAAGCAGTCTCCACACTGCTTTCCAGATTGGTTGCACCAATTTGCAATCCCACCAGCAATGTTTAAGTGTACCTTTTTCTCCACATCCTCGCCAGCACTTATTGTTGCTGGTATTTTGGATAGCTGCCATTCTGACTAGGGTGAGATGATATCTGAGGGTAGTTTTGATTTGCATTTCTCTAATGGCTAGAGACGTTGAACATTTCTTCATATATATGTTTATTGATTGTATATCATCTTCTGAGAGGTTTCTATTCAGCTCCTTAGCCCATTTATTGATTGGATTATTTGTTTTTTTGGTGGTAAGTTTTTTGAGCTCTTTATATATCCTGGAGATCAGTGCTCTATCTGATGTGTGTGTGGCAAAAATTTGCTTCCAGAATGTAGGCTCTCTGTTCACCTCATTGATAGTTTCTCTTGCTGAGAAGAAGCTTTTTAGTTTAAGTCCATCCCATTTATTGATTCTTGCTTTTATTTCTTGTGCTATAGGTGTCTTGTTAAGGAATTCGGAGCCTAATCCCACGTGATGAAGATTTGGGCCTACTTTCTCCTCAATTAGCTGCAGGGTCTCTGGTCTAATTCCTAGGTCTTTGATCCACTTTGAGTTGAGTTTTGTGCATGGTGAGAGATAGGGGTTTAGTTTCATTTTACTGCATATGGATTTCCAGTTTTCCCAGCACCATTTGTTGAAAAGGCTATCTTTTCTCCAATGTATGTTTTTAGCACCTTTGTCTAGTATGAGATAGCTGTAGTTATGTGCATTACTCTCTGTGTCTTCTATTCTGTACCATTGGTCTACATGTCTGTTTTGGTGCCAGTACCATGCTGTTTTCGTTACTATTGCTTTGTAGTAAAGTTTAAGGTCTGGTATTGTGATGCTTCCTGCTTCACTCTTCTTGCTCAGGATAGCTTTAGCTATTCTCGGTCTCTTATTTTTCCAAATGAATTTCATGATTGCCTTTTCTATTTCTATAAGAAAGGCCTTTGGGATTTTACTTGGGATTGCATTGAATCTGTATAGTGCTTTGGGTAGTATGGCCATTTTAATAATATTGATTCTGCCTATCCAGGAGCATGGTAGGTCTTTCCATCTTCTAAGATTTTCTTCAATTTCTTTCTTTAGTGTCTTGTAATTTTCATTGTAGAGGTCTTTCACCTCTCTTGTTAGATTGATTCCCAAGTATTTTATTTTTCTGGAGGCTATTGCAAATGGAGTAGTTTTTCTAATTTCTCTTTCAGAGGATTCATTGCTGATGTATAGAAATGAATTTGATTTAGGTAAAATCTGGGCTGGAGCCCTGGGCCGGATCCCCCACCACAACTGCACTCCGCCAGTCGGCGCCGAAGCCACGCCTCCCGGCTACTGCTGTCTCCCGGTGGCCCTGTGCTCACACATGCAAGCGAGACTCTTTCGTGGGACGGCAAGCCGCAGAGAGCTGCCAAGAAACTGGTTGGAAAATGGCACCCCGCTACTTCCAGTCTCAGTCTTGGAGAGCCAGAGCCCTGGGCCGAGGCCCGGGCTGCAACCGCGTTTCTCCGGCCGGCGCCGAAGCCACGCCTCCCGGCTACCGCTGCCTCCCGGTGATCCTGTACTCACACATACACGAGCGAAATTCCTGCGTGGGATGTTGAGCCACAGAATGATGCCAGGAAGCTGGCTGGAAAACGGCGCCTCCACCACTTCCAGCCTTGGTCCCTGAGAGCCTAGTGCAGAGTGGACTGTCCAGGCCGCCATCTTGGAACTGCCCCTCGAAATGCTACTTTTTATTTCTAGCAATATTTTTCTTAATGATTACTTTATCATACATTAATATAGTTATAATGGCTTTCTCTTGCTTTGCATTTGTATAATATATTATTTTTCGTCCTTTTATTTTCTTATATATTACTCTTATATATTACTTATATAAGAGTACTTATAAGTACTTATATATTATTTTCAAAGGAATCTCCATACTGCTTTCCAGATTGGTTGTACCAATTTGCAGTCCCACCAGCAATGTATGAGTGTGCCTTTCCCCCTACAACCTTGCCAACACTTATTGTTGTTTGTATTCTTGATCATTGCCATTCTGATTTGCATGAGATGAAATCTTAGAGTAGTTTTGATTTGCATTTTTCTAATTGCTAGAGATGTTGAACATTTTTTTATATGTCTGTTGATTGATTGTATATCTTCTTCTGATAAGTGTCTGTTCAGTTCCTCAGCCCATTTATTGATTGAGTTGTTTGATTTTTGGTGTTAAGTTCTTTATATATCCTAGAGATTAGTGCTCTATCAAGATGTGTGTGTGTGGCAAAAATTTGTTCCCAGAATGTAGGATCTCTGTTCACTTCATTGATTATTTCTTTTGCTGAAAAGAAGCTTTTTAGTTTGAATCCAACCCATTTGTTGATTCTTGATTTTACTTCTTGTGCTATAGGTGTCTTATTAAGGAAGTAATGCCCTCATCTGATATGATGAAGATTTGGGCCTACTTTTTCTTCTACTAGGCATAGGGTCTCTGGTCTAATTTCTAGGTTCTTTGATCCACTTTGAGTTGAGTTTTGTGCATGGTGAGAGATAGGTGTTTAGTTTCATTTTGCTGCATCTGGATTTCCAGTTTTTTCAGTATTTGTTGAAGAGGCTATCTTTTATTCAATGTACGTATTTGGCACCTTTGTCTAGTACAAGATAACTGTATTTAAATGGGTTTTTCTCTGCATATTCTATTCTGTGCCATTGGTCTACATTTCTATTTTGGTGCCAGCACCATGCCATTTTTGTTACTATAGCTTTGTAGTATAGTTTAAGGTTTGGTATTGTGATGCCTCCTGCTTCACTCTTCTTGCTAAAGATTGCTTTGGCTATTTGAGGTCTCTTATTCTTCCAAATGAATATCTTGATTGCCTTTTCTATTTCTATAATGAATGACATTGGGATTTGAATTGGAATTGCATTGAATCTATATGGTGCTTTGGGTACTATGGACATTTTGACAATATTGATTCTGCCTATCCAAGAGCATGGGAGATTTTTCCATCTTCTAAGGACTTGTTCAATTTCTTTCTTTAGTGTCTTGTAGTTTTCATTGTAGAAATCTTTCACCTCTGTTGTTAAATTGATTCCCAAGTATTTTTTTTTTTTTGAGGCTAGGTGAATGGGGTAGTTTTTTTAATTTCTCTTTCAGAGGATTCATCACTAATGTATAGAAATGCAATCAATTTATGGGTGTTGATTTTATATCCTGCTACTTCACTGAATTTATTTATTAATTCTAGAAGTTTTCTGGTGGAATTTTTTGGATCTTCTAAGTATAGAATCATGTCATCAGCAAATAATGATAGTTTGAGTTTTTCTTTTCCTATTCATCTCCCTTTAATTTCTTTCATCTGTCTAATTGTTCTGGTTAGAGTTTCAGGGACTATGTTGAATAGCAGTGGTGAAGGAGGGCATCCCTATCTTTTCCCTGTTTTTAGAGGGAATGCTTCTAATTTTTCTCCATTTAGGATGATGTTGGCCTTGAGTTTAACATAGATAGCTTTTACAAAGTTGAGGTAAGTTCTTATTATCCCTAGTTTTTCTAGTGTTTTGAACATAAAAGGGTAATGTATTTTGTCAATGCTTTCTCTGCATCAATTGATAAAATCATATGATTCTTATCTTTAAGTCTATTGATGTGATGGAATATGTTAATTGATTTCTGTATGTTGAACCAACCTGGCCTCCCTGGAATGAACCACACTTGATTATGGTGCACTTTTTAAAAATATGCTTTTGTATATGAGTTGCCAAAATGTTATTGAGAATTTTTGCATCTATGTTCATCAGGGATATTGGTCTGAAGTTTTCTTTCTTTGATGTGTTTCTGTCTGGTTTTGGAATCAGGGTGCTACTTGCCTCATAGAATGAGTTTGGAAGGGTTCCCTCCTTTTCTATTTCATGAAATAGTTTGAGGAGTATTGGTATTAATTCTTCTTTGAAAGTCTTGTAGAACTCAGCTGAGAATCCGTCTGGACCTGGGCTTTTCTTGGTTGGCAGGCTCTTGATGGCATCTTCTATTTCCTTGCTTGAAATTGATCTGTTTAAGCTGTTTATGACCTCTTGGTTCAGTTTGGGTAGGTCATATGCTTCTAGAAATTTGTTGATGTCTTCAGGGTTTTCTATTTTCTGAAGTATAAATTTTCAAAATAGTTTCTAATTGTCCTCTGTATTTCAGTATTGTCTGTTGTGATATTTCCTTTTTCATCACAAATTTTAGTAATCTGAATTTTCTCTCTCCTTCTTTTCATTAGGGTGGCTAAGGGTTTGTCAATTTTATTTATTTTTTCAAAGAACCAGCTTTTTGTTTTGTCAATTTTTCGAATTGTTTCTTGTGTTTCAATTTCATTGATTTCAGCCCTGATTTTAATTATTTCCTGTCTTCTACTTCTTTTGGTGTTGGTTTGTTCTTCTTTTTCTAGAGCTTTGAGTTGTAGAGTCAAGTCATTTATTTGTTGACTTTTTGTTCTTTTAATGAATGAGATTAATGCAATAAACTTTCCTCTTAGCACTGCCTTTATAGTGTCCTAGAGATTTTGATATGTTGTATTGGAGTTTTCAATTAACTTTAAGAATTTTTTAAATCTCTTCCCTGATGTCTTCTATTATCTATGCATCATTCAATAGCGTATTATTTTGTTTTCAGGTGTTGGAGTTGATTCTATTTTTAAATATGTCATTGATTTCTAATTTTATTCCATTGTGGTCAGATAGGATGCAGGGTAATATCTCTATTTTTTTTTTTTTGTACTTACTAAGACTTGCTTTGTGACATAACATATGATCTATTTTGGAGAAAGATCCATGTGCTGGTGAGAAAAAAGTGTATTCATTCGTTGATGGATGGAATACTTTATATATGTCTGTTAAGTCTAAATTATTTATTGTTTTATCGAGTTCTTTGGTTTCTTTGTTTAGTTTGTGTTTGGAAAATCTATCCAGTGATGAGAGAGGTGTGTTAAAGTTGCCCAGTACTATTGTGTTGTGTTCTATTTGATTCCTGAAGTTGAGAAATGTTTGTTTGACATACATGGCTGCCCTATTTTTGGGGGAATAGATATTTAAGATTGCTATGTCTTGTTGATGTATGATTCCCTTAAGCAGTATGAAATGACCTTCTTTATACCTTTTCACTAACTTTGATTTGAAGTCCACTTTATTTGATATGAGAATGGAAACCCCTGCTTGTTTATGTAGTCCATGTGAGTGATATATATATTTTTCCATCCTTTCACCTTCAAGATGAGTCTCTTGGAGGCAGCGTATGTTGGGTCTTTTTTTAAAATCCAGCCTGCCAGTCTATGTCTTTTAATTGCTGAGTTTAGGCCACTGACATTCAGTGTTATTATTGAGAGATGGTTTGTATTCCTAGACATTTTGGTATTTTACTTGACTGGATTTTTCTTAGTTTTTACTTGACTAGGTTTCTTCTTTGGCCTTTCCTTTTGTGTAGTTCCTCTCTTTGTATATTTTCATTGTTGGTTATCATTTCCTCCTCATGGAATATTTTGCTGAGAATGCTGTGCAGTGTGGGCTTTCTTGCTGTAAATTTTTAAACTTTTATCATTAAAGATTTTTATTTCATCATCAAATCTGAAGCTGAATTTTGCTGGATATAAGATTCTTGGTTGGCATCCATTGTCTTTTGGAGGTTCATATATGTTGTTCTGAGCTCTTCTAGCTTTAACGGTCTGGGTTAATAAGTCTTCAGAGATCCTAATTGGTTTCCCCCTATATGTAATCTGATTCCTTTCTCTTGTGGCTTTTAAGATTCTCCCCTTATTCCAAATGCTAGGCATTTTCATCATGATGTGCCTCGGTATAGATCTGTTGTGATTTGTACATTTGGTGTCTTGTAAGCCCCTTGTATTTTATTATCCAATTTGTTCTTCAAGTTTGGAAAATTTTCTGATATTATTTCATTGAATAGATTGCTAATTCCTTTGGTTTGAAATTCTATGCCTTCCTCTATCACAATCATTCTTAAATTTGGTCTTTTCATGTTATCCCATAATTCTTGGATATCATGTTCATGATTTCTTACCATCTTCACTGTGTGGTCAACTTTATTTTCAAGATTAAATATTTTGTCTTCATTGTCTGAGGTTCTATCTTCCAAGTGACCTAATCTCTTGGTGATGCTTTCTGTTGAGTTTTTAATTTGGTTTATTGTTTCTTTCATTTGAAGGATTTCTGTTTGGTTCTTTTTCAGAATCTCTATCTCTTTATTGAAGTAATCTTTTGCTTTCTGTATTTGCCTATGTAGCTCTTTATCAAAATGATCTTTTGCTGCCTGGGCTTGCTCTCTTATATCATTCTTTAAGTTACAGAACATTCTTTAAGGAGAGAGAAAATAAACAAGTGAACAAAGGTATAATATTATTTCAAAGGTATAATATTATTGATTATGTACATCCTGAACTCCATCTCTGACATTTCTTCTGCTGTGCTGACCATGGATTCTAATAATGTAGTATATTGGTTTGTTTGATGCACTTTCTTCTCTTGTTTTTTCATGTTGTTTGTGTGTCTTCCCTTCTAGCACTGCAGATCTGAGGTGTTACAGTTTTTATCCTATCAGCTTATAGATTGGATAACCTGCAGGGTTCCAATACCTCTCCTTTAAAGGGGAGACCAATATTGACAGATCTCAATACAAACAATATATAGTTTCAAACCACGTAGTTCCTAATAGCTCCTAAATACATTTAATTTATGGCTTAGTCACACTATACAGAAATTATGAGTTCAATTAGCATCTACAATATAAACAATAGGTTTGCACAAGAGTCTACAGTTTCTGCTGGTGGGCTAGAGAGAACCGGGGGTAGGATGTAGGATGAGATGTTAGGGAGGTAGGAAGTGAGGATATAGTAATTAGATCCTAGAAGGCATGAAAGAGGAATCCTAAAGAAGTTGGCTATTAGTAGAAAAAGAGAAAGAGATTTGGGGAAGACCAGTAAGTAGGTAGAAAATAGAGTACAAATAACAAGGAGACATAAAAATTAAGAAAAATAAAACATGTAGAGGTGGAAGTTACAAGACTATATAATACAACTATAGTACACTAATCACATATTGTGGTCCACTGTAGCCTAATGCATAAAAAATACTTTGTTTCACAAATGTTGGGGATTTGAAGGTGGGAAAAGAGTGAGAGAGATTAAAGAAAAAAAAGAAAGAAAGAAAAGAGAAAAAAACAATAAAAGGAATATTAGGGGGGAAAAGTCTCAATATAAATAAACAGGACTGCTTCCCTTCTCTTCCAGTAGGTGGAGTTGTCTGTTGCTTACTGGTATCTGCCCACTCAGGTCAAAGATGCTAAAGCCAAAGTCTCACAAAGAAGCCGTTGTTTCAGAGATTGGGTGAAGGGCTGGGCCGGGCGGTGGTGTTGGGTGACATGTTCAGAAATGCAGCTCTGTGGTGTTGCTGTGCAGAAGTAAAAGTTTGTCTCCAGATCCTGTCGCATGTCCCCAGGTGTGGGCAAACAGGGAGGTTCCACCCTAGTAGATGCATATCCACACAAGAGCAGCAGACAGGGGTCCTGAGCGGGAGCCCTGCGTGGGAGCAATGGCTAGGGATCCTGCGTGGGTTGGCAACCTGAGGTCCTGTGGAGTTTGTGGGTGCTGGAGCCAGGGAAACTGTGTAAGGGCTATGGGTCTGTGTCTTGCATGGCAGTCTGCATCTGGGGTCCTGTGCAAATGCTGGGGTGGCGACCCTGTGGTCACATGGGTGGAGTTCTTGCATGGAGGCAGCTGTCAGGTGTCCTCTAAAAACTGTCTGAGAAACAGTGTTTCCACTACTTTAAACCCCAGTCCTGGAGAGACTAGGAACACCGCGTCCATCTAGGCCACCATCTTGGAACCAATCTCTGCCTTATATAGTTTTAAACTGTAATATTGAACACATAATCATCATTACTGTAAAGTCATTGCTGTATTGTATTTTAATGACTGTAAAAGACCACTTAATACTTATCTTTTAATACTTTGTGTTGAAATTGACTATCTAATAAATATTTTTGCTATACCTTTTTGTTGTTTTTTTTTGTAAGTCACTTTAAGAGAGCAGTTGTAACATTCTGGGAATTCACATCAGTGAAATGATAATGCATTTTAAACTGTAATTCTAGGACCAGAGAGAAGATAGGATGAGATCACAGAATATTCCAGCAGGAAGAAACTTGGGGTTCCTTTTATGAACAAGGATATCGATTGAGAGAGAGAGTTGTGGGAAGAACTTGAAAAACTTAAGTTTACTCCACTAAATTAATAATATCAGATATCAGATATCTAATATCAGATATCTAATCTTTTGAGAGAATTCTCATAACTTCACATTGCCAGATTTCTCTTCAAGCTTCTTCATTTATCCATTCATTCAACAAACATTTAGTAATCATCTAATATGTTCTGAAACCAGGCTGGGTGCTGAGGGTATAGCTGGGAACACTACAGAGAAAACCTCAGTGGCCAGAAGAGTCAAATGCTTACTTATATGTATGGATGGGTGAAGGAGAGAGAAAATAAACAAGTGAACAAAGGTATAATGTTATTTCAAGTATTTATAAGTGCTATTCCATCTTCTTCATGAGCTTCTCCTCATAATCATTTTCTTCTGTGAGGAGATTTGTAAGCTTGGAATGGTTTAGTGTTGTGTTTCAAGGTGCATCTGTTCAAGTGAGACAAGAGAGCATGAAGAAAGGTCACATAAATCAACAGGGAAGCACATTTTGTACTGTCTGTCAAAATAATTGGAACATTTGCCACTTAGTGTCCATAGTTTTAAAAAAATCTGAAATTTGACCTTACAACAAAAAGTGGGCCCTAATGAAAGAGAAGAATATGCATACTTTTGAAATCTAAGTACTGTCTTTGCTTTAAGGAATATATGACTCAACTTCCTTTCATGCAAATTACATATTATTGCTTTGTGAGCAGGGTAGCTCAAATGTTATTTTTGTTTCTTTTTTTTCTTTTTTTGGTACTGGAGATTGAACTCAGGGGCACTCAACCACTGAGCCACATCCCCAGCTCTGTTTTATGTTTTATGTAGAGACAGGGTCTCACTGAGTTGCTTAGCACCTCGCCTTTGCTGAGGCTGGCTTTGAACTCGTGATTCTCCTGTCTCAGCCTCCCTAAGTGCTGGGATTACAGGCTTGCGCCACCGCGCTTGGCTTATTTTTGTTTCTTAATATGGTAAAAATATATAACATTAGTCTATCAGTATACCCATTTTGAATGAGCAGTTCAATGGCATTCAGTACATTTACATTGTTGTGCAACCATCACCACTAACAGCCTCTAGAAATTTCAGCATTCCAAACTGCATGCACAGCACAATGACATTCCTACATTCCTGTAGCCGTTGACAACCACCATTCTACTTTCTGTCTCTGTGAATTTATCTACTCTGGGTACTTTATGTATGTGGAATGTACAATATTTTAATTATTATTTTAAACATTAACCTTCTCTATAGGAGAATCAAATATTAAGTTACCAGCATAGGTAACTGTGTCCTGACCATCGTTATTGATTGTAGTTTTCATACATGTTGCTTATTAGATATGTAAGGTGATTGCACTGAAGGAGGCAATTTTAGAAAATTTCAAACCAAATAAATCACTACAGTCCTTTCATGTCATACAGTGCTTTTAATTGGATTAAAGAAGGCAACTTTCAGAACCAAGAGCTGCTTAACTACTCGGACATTACTGTTATTGATTTTCTAATTGGAAATATAAATTTATAAGATATGTAAGGTTTTATGATATATGGCTTTTGGGTGGTATTTCTGATGCAAAGGAAACATTTTCCTTGATGTTCAGCATTGTTTTCTCCCTCAAATACCACCCAAATGGGTTTGATTAATCATAACACATGCATCTTAAAATGGACCAAAATGGATTACAGCTGCCCCATTTGATTTAAACAAAATCCCACTCGTGGGGATAGCTCCAACAAGTGTATTAGCAGCATCACTTTCATTTTCTGTTTCTGCTAATTGAGTAGACAGACGTTTCCTTTGGAGCAAACAAATATTGATAAAACATCTTCAGTTGTTCTGTCAACCATTAAATTGATGGTGGGCAGGCCTCAAGCCCTATAAATTTGATCTATATTCAGCAAAGCCACACATTTAAAATCCTGACTTTTAAGGTTTCATAAGTCTTAAATAAATTTGAACTTCAGACCAGAAATACTTAAATTATATATGACTCAAGTATACTTGAAAAGCCTGGATAAATTGTTCTAAATGCTTTCAATTCTTGGTCTTATAATTAAATTAACTTTGGAAGTTCTCCTGTCTGCTTGCAATGTTGGAGTAAATGGATTTCATAAGCACCATTGGAGGGCACAGGCTGGAAGCCAGTAAGATTTGTACCTGTGTTTCGGGAGCTTATTGAGTACTTTTCAGCCAATTAAAGGGACGAGGTCTGTGAGACTTAGCTAGAGAAAGGAGAACAAGTAGGGGAAGGAAAATGGGGAAAAGGGACCCAATTAGAAAAATAGAGAGGGCTGAGCTTCACTGTTATACGTGAATTGACGAACATTTTAACCTACACCTGGAACTGAGAAATAAATATGCCCATTATCCATCACTGGCTCATGCTACCCTGATTTACTATGTATATTTACACATGAATCCTTTTTCTGTATTAAAGGAGACTTGCTATGCCTTGCTATTTTGTTAAAACTGTTTGTCATTAATGTTGTTAGCAATGATGATGATGATGATGGCAGCAACAACTTTTACTGAGAAAGCCAGGATAGAATTTAAGGCATGAAAAAAAGAAGAAAGAAGGACACGAAGAAAAGCAAGGGTTAGACTCTAGCAACATGGCAGACCAACCCAATTGTGCCACTCTGTTCTGCTCCCACCAATCATATTTCAGTTTGCACTCGAGATATTTTTTTATTTAGAAGAAGACAAATCTCACTTTAATTGCAAAAGCCTTCATTTATAATGAATTTAGAAATGAACAAGAAGTAGATTTGCAGATTGTTAAAAATCAATTGAATGCATAAAAATTATTTGGTATTCAGGTAGTCAAGATAATAGCATTCAACAAGAAAGCAGCCCACCTCAGGTTTACAAAAGATTGATTATTTTACATTTTATAAAATTACTTTTTATCCTATATTCAAGAAAGTGCAGAGCATTGTCATGCACCTTGCAAAGAAAAAAAGAAGAAAAGCTATTTCATAGTATTGAGCAAATACATATCAATGGGACTTCTTTGAATCAGACTTGAACCATGTACTAATGAAGATGGGCCAGAGGAGGGAGGGGACCAAGAGACAGAAGCATCCAACAAAGTGCAAGGCCAGCAGAATCAATCCTCACCCCTGTGACCCAGGCATTCTACCCCGGACACAAGCGGACACAGGTATTATTTATAACTCTCCTTGTCAGGGCAGCTCAATAGCTTTCACATAAACCACAGAACATCCTTGGTAAATGCATTTAAAATCACCACTGAATTTATGTAATATAAAGGAGGTATAAGCGAATTTCTACATTAATCATCTTAGAACTTTTGTTTACTTGACCAGAGAAATGATTACACAATGAACATTCTTTTCCCCATAAAAGCTTGTGTTGCACAACAGGATGTATTGGGAAAAAGTAATGCTGAACTTTGGTTTCAATTAGAACAGTCCAAAAGGATAGCAGAAACACAGAGGAGGAGGAGGAAGTATATTCCCCAACTCTGGGTAACCAAACATTTAAAATTTCCCATGTCTGAATAATAGCATATTAAAGATTCCTAAGGAAGGCTTAGGCAAGAATTCTATACCAAATTATCAGTATTCTAGCCAAAGTGTATGTTAAAATCACTCATAAAGTGATTTAATACACCATCCCTGTTTTAAAAAAATTGCAGCATAACTTCAGAAAAACATTCTAAAAGTGAAATACAATAGCTATTGCTTATGTAGCTGGGAAGGTGTCTTACCTGGGTGGGCTTTCCACCTGGGAGAGGGCTGACAAGAGAGATGGCAGATCTCCTTCCTGTCATCATTCATATCGGTACAGTTTTATAGCAATAATAGCACCATACACTCAGTAGGAAATAACCCATATCAGAGGTATTCCTGGTCTTGGTGTTCAGTAGGAACTCCAAAAATACAGCAAGGAAGGTAACTCTTAAATGTCAAGATAATGGTATACAGATAAGAATCACTAACTTGACCTCTTCTTTGCAGGGATATTATTGCAAGACAGCTATCACCTATAGCTCTATGTGGTGGTTGGTTAAACATGACAGCAATTGCAGCCAAGATGTTTTGGGCCACATCAAATGTCTGGTCACAGAATAGGATGCTGTGGGCAGCATGTTATTCATATGTATCATGTATAGAGAAATTTTCATATCATGATACATGTGGCATCATCAGGGTATTCAAAGTCATCGTCTGGCTTAGATTTTGAAAATGGGTTCATTGGGCTTTGCAGAGCACTGAGCACCATGATTAATTCCATGGGTGTTCATGGTTAATAGCAAATGCTGGGCATGAGGGTTCCTGTGTGGCAGTGCTCCCAGGCTGCAGCTGTTGGCATTGCATTGCATGTTGGGGGTGCCCTGGACCCAGCTCTTCCAGTACCATGTTGCAGAGAGTCTGTGGCACTATTTTGTATTTCCTCCTTGCTTATGCCCACAACACAGCTGTGACAGTAACTCGAAGGCCCACTCACCCATCCCTTCACATAATTGGTCCCTCTGCCTAGGATGTGTAATCCCCCATTCTGGTGTTTTCCTTCTTCTGCTGTCAGCTAAAATATCAATTCCTTCCCTGCCATTTCTCTACCCCTCATCTCAAGTAGAGAAATATTTACTTGTCTTTATTATTCCTTATTCTGGTCCCTTGCTTCTTTCATAGCACTTATGTGCTATATTTTACTTATTTGGGCACCATTCTATCTAATTCTTTCCTTTTATAGACAAGGATGTTCATTGCCAGAGAGTTTGGGAAGGGCTTGAGGCTGCTCAGTTAACTCACCAGTGGTGTCTTAGTTATGTCTCTGACATCTGAAAGGATAGGAACATTTGAAAGTAGTCCATTTTATTACAAATAAATTCAACTATTAGGTGGCAAAGCAAACACAAAGGCCAAAGGAAGGAATAGGATCTATTTTTTTTTTCTTTTTTCTTCAGGCCTCCAGTGGACATCTGTCCTCCTTCCTCTTCTTCCTACCTACCTGCTGGATGGGAAGAAGTATTTTTATTCTTTTTTTCTTCTTCTCCCCACCTTCCTGCACCAGGGTTCCATCATTTCTACCTTTGACCATTTGCTTAAGCTGTTGGCTAATGGAGCTGGAATGAGGCTGGGCAAGGGCTTCAGATGTTCAGTGTCTTCAGGTTTTGCTCCTATAAGGAGGAAAAAAAAAGAATGGTTCTTCCTGGTTCAGCCCAAACATACTGATGACGTCTTAGGACCCAGGTCCTATGTTTCATCATGCGGGAATTTTTTTCTTTCTTCCATTTTCTGTTATTCTTTCTTGATAAAGTCTTGCTCCCTACAGGAAGCCTCCCATCTAGAAAGTAGGTAAGAGAGGAAGAAGATAACAGTGCCGGGAAAGTAGCTAGATAGGCAAGAATGGAGATAAAGAAACACAGAGTTTTTCAAATGAAAGAGGATGATCTGAGGAGCTTGCTTAAATTTAAATTCCCAGCTTCCTTCACCCTGTGAAATTTGGATTTGGTAGGTATGGGTGATAGTGTTGGACACAAGAATCTACACTGTAGATGTAATATCACCCAGATAACATTATAAAATTGTAATATTACCCAGATAACATTAATAAAATTACCAGTCATAAAAGAATCAATCACTTGTGACTCAGAGTTCTGTAATCTAAGTCAGAGCTTCCAATTGATGTGTGCTTAAACCAACGGATGGTCCTTGCCCAGCCTCATTCATTTTCCTTGTTGTGGGTTAACTTTCCCTTGAGTAATAAGTGTCAGAAACAGAAAGGAGAGAAGCAAGAATACACAGTTATCCCTCAGTATCCATAATGAATTGGTTCCAGGGCCCCCACAGATACAAAATTTGCTGATACTTACATCCTTTATATAAAATGGGGTAATATTGTCCTATTAACTACATACATCCTTCTGTATATCTTAAATAATCTTCACACTACTTATAATGCAATATAAATGGTATGTGAATAGTTGTTATGTGGTATGACAATAAGTCTATACATGCTCAGCACAGATATAATTTTTTAAAAAAAAATATTTTTGATCCACGGTTGATTGACTCCCCTAGTGTGGAACCTGTGGATATGGAGTGCCAACTGTATTTCAGGGCCAAGGTGAAGTTCAAGAAGTGACCTAGCTCAGTATCTCCACCTCTTTATGAATTTAGAGAGATGCAAAGCCCTGGACAGTGTGAGTTCTAGAAATTGAATGTTTGTGTACTCCTAAATTCAGATGTTGAAATCTTAATCTTCAGTGTGATGGCATTAGGAGGGGGAGACTTTGAGTGGTGATTGGAACATTTGTGAATGCCCTTATAAAAGAGCACAGAGCTCCCTGGTCCCTTCCATCATTCAAGGACACAGGTAGAAGAAGTCCTCTGTGAACCAGGCGCAGACCTGACCTGCAACTGCTGGTGTCTTGATCTTGGGCTTCTTAGCTTCCAGAACTTGGAGAGATAGATTTCTATTGCTAATAGGTCATGGAGTCTGGAATTCTGCTTGGGCAGCCTGAACTAACTGAGACAATAAGGACCCCACAGTTCAAATTCCTCAGGTGAGGGGCTCTCTATTCTTGTGTTTCATCACTGCTCTTTTCTTCTACATTTTGGCCACAATTCTCATTGCCTTGTAGTTTGATAGTATAATGTAGGATGCTCTCTGACTATCCAATAGAACAGTATCCACACCCCAAAGGTACAGTTCCCTCGGCATATCCCATGAGAATTCAGAAGGATTTGTTCCTTGTTCTATTGGAGACTGGCACCACTTCTGTGAAAGCATATCTAAACTTATCTTTGATGTCAATGCCAGGAACAACGGAGAGGAGGCCTCCTTCCTCTGCTGACCAAAGCCCATGTCATGTTATGACTAGCTTTCTCTTGGTATATCATTTCCTGCCTCCCAGGTTGTAGGCAAAGTGTGTGGTGACAGGGTGGCAGGTGTTTGCTCCTACCCTGCCTTTTTCTTCCTTGTCTTTGACTTGTCCTTTCCAGACTGGGATCTATGAGAGGGCTCAGAGATACAGCAACAAAAGGCACTTGTTGCTCTAGGGTCAGCCAGTCATGCATCTGCTCCTGCTGTAAGGCATGGAGGTGATTTAAGATACTCTCATTGGCAATTTAGTTAAACCTGCTATGTGGCGTGGCATTGTCTCAAGTCAGGAAAATGAATGCATGTTTTAGTGATCAAATCAGCTGAAATTTGAAGGAGAAGGGGTAAGAGAAAGGCAACTCCCTGGAAAGTGTGACAGGTGAAAAATAACCCAGTGAAGTCCTCAGTTAAATGGCTTGGCTGCACAAGGTACTGAAAACCTCCTCATATTTAGTATAGTTTACCTAAGAGTTCTGTTAAAATTCTCTGACCATTTCCCCAGAACACAGATATGGATTTTATGTATTGCTATTTTTTAATCTACGTGCCTTTCTTTAAATATCAACTCTCAGTTATCTACAATACAATGTATTTAATAATAAAAATATATATTTGTGGTTAAAAAATCTACAGGTTATTTTTGGTTGACTTTTGGATAAAGTTTTGCATTTACTTATGAAATGGGTGTGTTCTGTACTCTTGAGAGTTCATGTTCAGCAGCTTAATGATATTCACTGAGTTGCTCTCTCTGAGCAGGTATTGGAAAGCTGCCCAGTTCCTGTCCAACTCCTTTTATGGGCTGTTATCTGTAATCTATGTTGTCTTGGGATTTAACATCATCAACCCTGAGACATTTTGACTAGTAGAAAAGATAAAGTTAAGTGCTTTCATTACTTAGCTTTCTCTTTTACAAAAATGAATGAGAATTGCAAACTTTATAACAAAACACACTGGTGTGCTGAGTGGTCATAGGGCCGCATAAAGGGCATAGGATTTGGTACCACAAAATGTGGGTTGGACTCCAGGCTCTGCTGATAATAGCAAAGCCTTAAGCAAGTCATTTAACTTCCCTAAGTATTAGACCTTGGTCACTAAAAGGGTATCATTTTATTCTGCTTACTTCATGGGGTGATTATAAGGTCAAATGGACAGGTGGATTTCAAAGCATTTAGTAAATTGCAATGTGTTCTTTTATATTTCAAAAAGTCTGGGGTTTTAGCATTAAGCAGGTGTCTTGAGTGGAGAAGGTGGTAACTGTTACGCTTATTGAGCATGATATTTTCTATATACTGTGTAAAAAGACACTCTGCCTCAAATAATTGCAATTGTACTTTACATGTACTTTCAAAATTTTCTCTTCAATCTGCAACAGTATGAAAAAGAAATATCAGAACAGACACCATTATGCTGAAATCAAGAAAACCTGAACTAGAGGCACTGTTGAACCACAAGATGCCCAAGGTGCAGCCCTCATCTTTTTCTTTTCCCTGTATCTTTCCAGGTGATCTTATTCAGTGCCATGACATTAAATTCTGTCTGTATGTTAAAGATGCTAACTGTTATAGCTCCATATTGAAATTTTCCCTGAGCTTCAAAGATATATTTAATTAAATTGTCTGCCATCATTTATTTGGTTGTCTAATGAGCACTGGAGAATTAATATGGCCTATCTTGAGCTACTATCTCCCATTCTTCACTTAATTCATTTTCTGCCAGGCATTGATATTTTTGTTTGTTTTTATAAATCTAAAAAAAGAAAGAAAGAAAGAAAGAAAGCACTGCCAGTTACCCAGTACTTTAAACCCAAATCACAAGAACCATTCACATTGGACTTTGCACCGGAGTCTTCCAGGACTCAAATCCCAGTTCTGCTGCCTTATTAACTCAGTGATTTTGGAGCAGTTGTTTAATCTTTCTGTGCTTCAGTTCCCTATCTGTAAAATATGAACAATAATAGCACCTAATTCTTTGGAATTTCATGAGGATTTCATGGCACACACTCAAAACAGAGCCCTGCACATTGTAGTATCTACCAAGGGGGTTTGTTGTTGCCATAATTATTTCTTCATAGATCACCTCAATCTTATCAGCAAATACAGTGAGCTTTACTTTCAAAGCATACCTTGAATTTGATCACTTTTCGTCATCTTTAAACCACAACCCCAGTCCAGACTGTCATTCTACCTTCATTCCTACACACTTCCTTATTTGTCCCCATCCCTTCACTTTCTGTCACTAGCCATCTGTTATGGTTTAGATATGAGGTGTCCTCCAGAAGCTCATATATGAGATAATGCAAGAATTTTCAGAAGTGAAATAATTAGATTATGGAAGTTATAACCTAATCAGTGGATTAATCCACTTTAACTGTATAGTAGCCGTAGGCAGAGAGAGTGTGGCTGGAGGAGATAGGTCACTGGGGGTGTGCCTTTGAGGTTTATATTTTGTTCCTGGTGAGCAGAGCTCTCTCTGCTTCCTGTTGCCATGTCCTGAGCTGCTTCTTCCTCTATGCTCTTCTGCCATGATATGCTCAGAACTATTGAATTGGCCATCTATGATCTGAGACCTCTGAAACTATAAACAAAATAAACTTTTCCTCCTTTTTGCTGTTCTTGTCTGATCTTTTGGTCACCATCCTTTGCAGAGCATCCAGAATCCTGGCTCCTTCCTAGTTTTGCAAGAGTATACCTGCCTTCCTTTCCTACCTGATGGCCATGTTCCACATCATTCAGGATGAGCTAGTTGGCCGTGACTGCTCTCATGTATCACTTATTTCTCATCTCAAGTGTCATTTCTTCCAACAGAACTTCCCTCATCTTCACAGAGAAGCTCCTCTACCAGTCACTGATCTCCATGGTCATATCATTCTGTTTTATTCTTAGCACTTAACAGAATCTGAGATGAAGGAATTATTGGACAGCTCTAAGGGTTCTTATTCCTCTCTAATCATGAAATATCAGATGAGAGTGTGTACTTCACCTGGTGTTTGTGGTCCATTAAGGCACAGAAATTTAAGAAATTCCCCCCACATCTTTTGTGTTCTGAAAAATGGGTGGATTGCAAAGGATGCTCCTCCTCCAAAGAACTTAGATAAGTTTCATGGATGCCCTCTCTTGTTTGCCTATGAAGCCAGGCTCAGACTCTTCAAATTCCCATTATTTGCCTTATGAATGACTAGATGAACTACTTATCCCCACTCATCAATCCCCACTGATCACTTGGAACAGAATACTTGTTAACCAAATTTTGCTAAATTCTTTCCTTCTCTCAGGTCACTAATCTAAGGGTGTACCTGGAGACAATGCTAGGTGAGACTAAGCTGGCAACTATGAAAAACATTCTCTGAACTCTTATCGAATCATGCCACCATCTCACTCTCTTTCTCCACATCAGGTTTTTTCTAGTCTCTTTGATCCTATAGAAGAAAGCTCTTTGTTTGCACATTCCTTTCAATGTTTACAGATCATATGATCACAACATTCTCCCTATTGCGATAGACCCTCTTATTCTATTGCAATCGTTCCTTTCTCCTCTTGCAGTAATTCTTTCAAATAAAGTCTCTCTTTAATAAGTCTGGATTTGTTTATTTTGGATAGTCCCCAGTGTCTAAAAGGTGCCTGGCACATGATAGGTTCCTAATATTTGTTATGGAGTAAAAACAGTTTTCTCTCTGGGGTTCTAGCCAAAGTATTGTAGCTTCAATATGTCAATCCTTATGCCTGATGAATCCCTATGCTCATGGTTGAAGTCCTACCACTGTGGAACCACACAAAGACACGTGTAACTGAAAGTAGGGAGCAGAGGCCTAACCTTAGAAGAAATAAGGCCTTCAGAACCAAATAGGTGGCTGATAGTAAGGATGCAATTGCCATTCACCCATCTACTCATTTCTTTCTTCCTTGTAGAAAAAAGAAATGCATGCTCTGATCATCTGGAGATTTCATTTCCAGAAATCTGCTGCCTATCCAATTCTTCACAGCAAACTACCAGTCTAAGATATGAAGTAGTACGCAAGTGTGAAATTCTATCTACAGGAGGCTTAATAACCACAGAATCAAAAGGCATTATTTTTAAAAAGTCTGTCATTTTTCAAACAGGATATCATTTATAAACCTTGTATATAAATTTGTGTTGTGTCCCTGGCTATATTCAAAAATTAAAGCCAACAGAAACAAAATATAATCAAATAAAATAACCCATGAACATAACCCTTGTCCCCAACACATGCATACATGCAACCTTCTACTATTTTTAAAGATTTCCTTGTTTTAGATCACCTAAGGTTAGTCTCTCCTTCTTGAGCATGGACTTTATAGCTGACTATAATTTTCCAGGAAAAACCATCTTCAGCTTTAGAAGACAGAGCAACTCATGTTTTCTATATATTGCTTAAACAACTGTGATTTTTTTAAAAAAACAAACAACTTCCCATTTTGGTTTAGTTTTTCCACTTCTTATGACTAATCTAAGCATCCTCTCAACTGTAAATAAGTTAAATGATAATCATGACTAAGGTATACAGCTAATTTGGGTTTATTGCCTTCTTATATGTATAACAAATATGAGCTTTCAAAGTTAGTGTCATTATGTTTTGAGACCCATAAAATATGCTTCAATTTATTACAATTATATTGTCATTTTGAGTTAATTTATGTAAGAAAATTCTGCTCACTGCTATTAAGGTATTTATCTCAGTGCTAAACATGAAAAAGGCCATTAATTAGTTCTTTATTAATGGATTGATCAGAGGAGGAGAGGCCCATTCAAAGGTGGTAACTCAGTACCGTATATAATCATGATGCCACCTGTTTGATCATGGGAAGGTCATTTGGAATATGTAAGAATTAGAAATGGTTAATTGTTCTGCCTAAAAATTCTTTAAATTAACATTGAAAATATTCAAAATGTTTTGCAGAATAGCAGAGTGTCCACAACAGTTTTCTGAACACCTTCATAGTACCCTGCATTGTGTTACAAGTCAATGTGTGATTAAAAGATGCTGCGAGATCCATTCTTTCAATGTTGTTTTAGGGAATCTATTTTAATCTGTTGCCATCTGCTTAGATTAGAGCAAATGTTCTTTGACTTTATTATCCCTGCATTATTGCTAGATGTGCTTACTTGTTTTAGCTGAAATTAGCTCTATTTCTTACTTGTTTTAGCTGAAATTAGCTCTATTTCCCTGAGTGTAAACTTCTTGATAGCTATGGATAATGCCATTTCTCTACCACAATGGGAGAGAATTTCTCTACCACAATGGGAGAGAATTACTTAACCAAGGATACACTTAATTCCTTTAGAATTTTCTCTTGTTGTTTTCTTCTCCCCTTCTATTTTAACCAAATTCTGATTAGTGAACCCATTCCTATGTGTACCTTGATGTCTTTGAACATGTAGTGAATTTGAGACATTTTCATCAAGGCAGAAAAATTGCTACCCCTTTTTTCCATCATGCTGCAATTGATTTTAAGGTCCCCGAAATTTGTCTCCATTTTGAAGATACATCATGGCAAAGAAGCACACAATCACTGCTTAGTTTTAAGTTTGGGTGGCTTACAACTGACTGAAAACATATCTTTTTTTGCCTGGATGAAGTTACTTGAAATCCAGTTCTACTTTCTTAAATTGATTAACATTTATTCTCCTATGTCTTCATAATTCATATTGCTGACTCTGTCCATTTCTCCAAGTACAAATAGGGTTGTCAGACAGCTTTAGACTGCAATCACTGAGTAATATTTAAAGAGTGCAACTGAATAAATAATTTGTGGAGTGGTTCTCTGCTGGTGCAAAGAACTGATGAAGTTTTCAAAGGTAGCTCAATTTGCAATCAGAAAATAGCTCAGATGCTGGGAGATTTTGACTTCAAGCCAAAGAAACAAAGACTAAAAAATTATTATCACTGCAGTGGAAAAAAATATTATCTAACCAATGGATTGCAAACAGGAGACCTTCAGTGTCTTTATGAAATGCAACTGATGTCTAGTGTATCACACTCCCCACGATCATCATTGCCTTACTCCTGACCACATGCATTTATTTACGATACCTACTTAGCCCTTACAAAAACTTAAATCTGTGACCCACTTTTACAAAAAAGGAAATGAGAAAATGAAGAGTTGAAGGAAACTGATTTGCAGCATGTTCCAAGCATGGTTTGATACTGAGCAAGAGCTTGCTTGTTGGTGCTCATAGAAGCCCATACCATGGCACCAGGTTCTTACAAAAAGAGAAAGCTTTAATTAGAGTGGTCAACCAGCAAGGAGGCCAGGGACTGGGAAACAAAATCTCAAATTTGCTTCCTACTTCAGTTGTTATAGGAGAATTTAAAGGGGGAGACAGGAGAGGTTTTTTGATGATTAGATGAAAAGGAGAAGTTTTAGGTTTCTTTTGCTCAGGTATAGATGGTCATCGTGGTTCTTCACAGGTCACACATTTCTTTTTGGGGGTTTCATGGTCTTCCGGGGAGCAAGATAGATTTTTGAGCTCAATATGTCAAAACGTTATTGACTGAAGGAGCTGGCTGCTTCTGTGCATGTCTGTTCTTGAAAAACTGGTTCCAAACTGTGTAAGTAGATTCTGGAGGCTTCTCCTGAAAGACATCTTGAATACTTTATTATCTAAGGAATTTATATGTTGGTGTGTCCAGGCCTCAGATGATTTCAGTTTTACCTCACAAAGATCCTAATTTCCCACTGAGAGCTCTTTCCACTTCATGAGTGGTTATATTTTTCTGAAAGATTAAAGTCAAATGAACTAAAAATCTAGGTCATTAATATAACAGTTCACAATTTTGTGAAATCACAAAGGTATTTTATTTTTCTTTTATTAGTGCAAAAAAGGTATTTTAGAAGAAGGCGTAATAAAAAGGAAACAGTTCAAGAGGTTGAATAATCTGACCAAGTAAAAAGGAGAAAGCTGGGTTTGGGTCTTGAGTTCAATACCCCATACAGGCTGGGTTTTTCACTCATTTTGTACAGTCAGGGGAACAGCCAATAAAAACTGAGTCCATTACAGCATTTTTCCCCATATGCATGAAGTCACAGTTCTTTATTCAGGTAACCCCTATAAGGTGCTTGCTTTTAAAATGTCATTGATCCCTTACAATAACAATCCACCATATTAAAGTGAATAAAACCCCTATGACATGTTCAGAAATTATTTTCACTTAACCATCAAGTTATCATGCCATATTTCTTTATGTAAATATGACTTTAGTTTTAAAAAGTTCATTTGGTTTGGCATAAGAGGCAGTGGGTTTCTTAATTTCAGTTGCCATCAATGTGGCTAGTCAAGAGCCACACTACATCACATGAGCGGAAAAGAGAACAAAGAAAGGTTTAGTTTGGGGAATTCTGGATTCCTTGAATTTTCTTTTTCAGAATTAAGCATTTATTAAGAAAATAATGCTTCTTGTGTCTAAGATTGGGAGTAAACCACTAACCATCAACAGGGAAGGTGCCTGTAGAATGAAGAACAAAGTCCAGATTCCAAATTTAAAAATGCTATTCCATATCCTTGACCCAGCCAGTTGCCATTTGCATGTTTCACATTAGTTTACACTCCATTTTCAGTCTCTTCCTGTCTTACTTCTTTCTTAGTCATTGTGTGATCAATGGACTTGAAATATTTTTCTCTTTACTTCTTTTTTTGTTCTCTTTTAGGAGGTTGTTATGGTTTAGACATGAGGTGTCCCCCAAAAGCTCATGTGTGAGACAGTGCAGGAACATTCAGAGGTGAAATGATTGGGTTATGAGAGCCTTAAACTAATCAGTGCATTGATTCACCAACAGGGATTGACTGGGTGATAATTATAGGCAGGTAGGGTGTGGCTAGAAGAAGCAGGTCACTGAAGGCATGTCTTTTGTCCATGGTGAGGAGAGTCTGTCTGTCTGTCTCTCTCTCTTTACTTTCTGGTGGCCATGTTCTGAGCTGTTTCCTCTAATCACACTCTTCCACCATGATGCTCTGCCTCACCTTGAGCCCTGAGGAATGTAGCCAGCTATCTATGGACTGAGATCTCTGAAACTTTGAGCCCTCAAGTAAACATTTCCTCTTTAAAATTGTTCTTGTCAGGTCTTTTTTTTTTTTTTTTTTTGGTACTGGAGATTGAACTCAGGGGCACTCGAGCACTGAGCCACATCCCCAGCCCTATTTTGTGTTATATGTAGAGACAGGGTCTCACTGAGTTGCTTGTCAGGTCTTTTGATCACAATGGCAAAAAAGTAGACTAAAGCAGAGGCAATCCTCAAAAGTCCCAGCTGGGGATGTATATGACTTAGAAAAATTTTTCAAGAAACACTTGCATGTATGCCAGTAATTTTGTATTTCTAACATACTTTTGTTTGGTTTTACATCTCAATTAAACTAGACTCTTGGTTTTCAAACCTCCACTGTGCTCCATAGCATTTTATATTCAGCAATTATCAGATTGCCTATATTCAGCTCTGTGGCCTCAAGGACTAGGGATTATGTCTTAATCAGTTTTGTATTCTTAGCACCTAACACAGTACTTGTTATATTACTGAAAGAAAGAAATGAATGAATTAAACCACACAAAGTAATATGTAAATGTGAAGAATTTTGCTTTTTTAAAAATAAAAAATATTTTTTAAAAAGAAAAAAGACAATGGTTGAATTGGAAGAATCAGGGAAGATAATTTAGAGAATGTACAGGATAGTACTCTCAAAGGATGGGAAGTGGTCCTCAAGTAGATAGGAGTTGGAGGTATCTTGTTTTTTAACCTCTCACTGTGTCATTGTGCTTGAGTGAGCTGTGCCCACTATAACATACAATAGATTAGAATTCTTTTTATTCACCATATCTTTTTATTTTATATCTGTTTGCTATTCAGTCTGATTGGAATCAGGTCTTGCTGGCTCAGGAGTCATTCTCTCCCCACTTCCACAAATACCCTCGTTCTTTTTCTCTCTCCTGACATAGCTCTTACTATGTGCCAGACATATATTTTCTAGCACTGCCTTAGAATTGAATAGCTAGATAAGGGAAGGTTTTGTTTGGCTCTGTGCATACCATTTCCCTGAGACAAGCAGCTCATGGTATCCACATACATGTCCACCCAGAGTCTGCATCACCTTTCCATGTTCTAATGATCCTGGATGCAAGTACTGCCCACCCATGGTTCCCAAAATTGTATTTAGGACTTGTATGGGCTTCTTCCAAGGGTCCTGCTTCCTGAGGATGCCTGTACTGTTGGTTGGGAGTGAGGTCATATAAACTTTGTTGCACATAATGTTCACACAGGTCTATGGGGCCCAGCATGATGCAGGATGGAGACAAGGTGAGTGTAGATGGTAGCGTGTGTGTGTGTGTGTGTGTGTGTGTGTGTGTGTGTGTGTGAGTCCTCCCCCTTTAAATATATTACTACTTCCAGCTACCTTAAATGTTAGAGCCAGTCCTGCCAGGTACTTATACATATTACCACATTTGTTCTTTATAACAACTTCATGTAGAGGAAATAAAAGTCTTAAGAAATTACAGAGAATTACTGAGGTCTCCAGTAAACTAATTCATTAAACAAATATTTACTGATCACGACTCATAGGTTCTCAATTGGAATGATCCCTTTCCAAAGGACAGATTAACAAGAGAAAAATAGAGGGAAGTTTATTAATGTGTATATTTCCTAGATGCACAGAAGAGAGAATGAGTAGTTCTCAAACAGGTGGCTTTGAATTCCAGTTCATACAACATCTTCAACAAAGGACGGTACATTTTTAGATGAGTGACAAAAAAAAGGAAAAGGACTTTGAAAGGACTTTGAATTTTTATGAGCAGCAACTTGGTTGGGAGCAGGCCAATAACTGGCCAAAAAAGACTGATTAGCAGGCGTAGTGGTGCATTCCTGTAATCCCAGCATGTTGGGAGGCTCAGACAGGAGATTTGCAAGTTCAAAGCCAGCCTCAGCAACAGCAAGGCACTAAGCAACTCAGTGAGGCCCTGTTTCTACATAAAACATAAAATAGGACTGGGGATGTGGCTCAGTGGTCGAGTACCCCTGAGTTCAATCCCTGGTACCAAAAACAAAAAAAGGCTGCTTAGGAAAGTTTGTTAACATAGGTTCCTCTGGTACTATTCCAGGTTGATGAAGCTCTAAAATTGTTTTTGGTGGTTAACTTTATTCCCTTGATGGAAGGGAAAGATCTGGATACCTTTTGATTTTGTAAAGTCATGTCCTACTTTTAGGCAAATATAAGGAGGGCAGAGAGCTTTCCTGTGTCTGCTTCTTATTTGTCTTTAGCTCAACAACCTTTCATATTCTAGAGAGGCATATGTTGGTCTCCTACAATAGCCATAGTGGTAATCAAAAATAGAAGGCCTCTTCTCTCATGAAATTTCTCACACCCACTAAATAAAGCAATAGAGATAACACAGTAAGCAGAGGAAACCCTCTGCCACTTCTATACTTCTTTAAATAGCAATACCATGTACTGAAGCATTAGTTTCTGTTTACCAGTCTTGTATTGCTAGGAATTGTTTAGCTTCATTGTCCTCTACAGTTTCAGAAGGATTTTTCTAAGTTTGTTTCCTTTCTGTGAATTTATTTGCCTATGTCTTCCTATTTTCAAGGCAAGTGTTTGACATTTTTTTTTATTTTATTACTTAGGGTTGTTGATTTTTGCTAGTGTTGATAACACAAACTAAGTTGGTTGTGTGTGGTGCTGAATGGCATCAAAGATTAAATGTGTGTGTAATAAGCAGTATATATTATAAATTTGTTTCCTTTTTATGAACATTACATACACCTATATGTCTTCTTCAGTGGAAAAGGAGACTTGAAATTATTGATGGTAACCTCCTTTTTCCAACCCCTCTCCCAGTTTAGGATGGATCCCTCACCTGACTTGGTGAGTCTTCCTTAGAAGAGTTAATTATATTGGAATTACTAAGGATGACTTTGCCCTAGACCTTGAAGGGAATTGTCTCTTTCCTAATTCCATGCTCTTGAGCCTTCTGAGCACCAGAGCCCTGGCAGCATATGCTTGGGACAAAGGCTACACTAATGGGTCAGGCATCCACACAAAGAGAACCTGAGGCCCCTAATATAGGCCAAGGTTCCAGAGACCACATAAGGTTTAAAGAAGTATTGGCAGTAGTGGCCAAAATGCAGCTCTAGCTTCCAGGTGTAGGGACAAGAGCCTCCCCTTTGGACTGACTAGCCTCTGAGGTATGAATGAAAAAGTGTGTTTCATAGTCTATTTCCCTCCTTATAACACAGCACTCCTCTGTGAGTCCATGGAATGCTACTTCTCAGAGCTGGCTTCTGTTTTGAACTCCAACTCCAGTTTCCCATTTGGCAGACATCAAAGGCCATTCTTGGTTCAGAGCTGCCTTGGTTACCTCCTCTCTCCTAAGTTTTCATACAAAACCCCACCTCTTTCTCTACCTTTCACTCTAGCTCTCTTTCCAATTCCCAAGGACCAGTTCTCTCTTTTTCTGATGGTCTCCCAGAGTAAAGACGTGGAAGTTACAAATTTAGAAACCAAACTCTTCCAGTTTCTGAAAAAAATCAGCAGAAATAATTGTATAACAGTTGAATAATTATATTCAAATTTTGCAGAGAAAGGAGATAAAAATAGCTGGCATCAATTTAAAGTCAATTTGTAGCCCCAATTTTCTAATCCATAGCTTTCCTCTAAACCCTTGTTAAGATCACTTCTGCAAGCTTTAGGAAGCTGGAAGGATGTAGATTTTACCTGTATCACAAGAACATAAATTTGAAGTATTGGTCCAATAAGATGTCCATGAAAGTTGGATGTTTAATTGGTAATTTATTTATGAGTATGTATAAAATACATACTGTACATTAAACATTGACAGAACCTAGTAGATAATTTGTCCAGTTTTAGGGTCTTAATATTTTTGATAAAATTAACATGAACTTGGATTCATTTTCATTAAAATAAATGAGACCTCATCTAGCATGGCAGTATCTCTCATAGAGATATACATTACAGGAACAAAATACAATAGCGAGAATTTTAAATTTTTTATTTTAAATAATAAAAAAGCTTACTTAAATATTTTCTGTGACAATTATTACTCATATTATTCAAAGTATAAGGCAAAATGATAAATTTTTAAATAAAATGAATAGTAAATAACAAATGTAATTAAATACACATCACATTTTCTGTAGTTTATCTTCTATGTTAGAAAGACTTTTTCTCTTGAAGTTCAAAATCATGTCCTGTTTCACTGAATTTAATTTTTAAAATAATATTGTTGACATTTAGTATTGAGGAGTTATTTTATCATGAGTTTTATATTAAAATATTGATTTATTTTGAAATTGAAAAGGAAAATAAATGAAAATGGCAAGATCATTAGCTATCTGTATTAACACATGTATGACTACAAAAATTTTTTTAAAGAAATTAGATATGTATTTTCCTTGACCTTTTCTTCATTAGTGGCAACAAAGTCCCTTATTTGCAAATATAACACCTCAAAATAAAATAAAATAAAATAAAGTCTTGAAATATTCTGTCATATACTTTAAAACACTTTGGCTCTTATGAGTGGTTACTTATCTATTAATATGTACATGTACATCTTCAGAGTTTTTCCTCTAAATGGCATTAAAGCTCAGTTGAGAAATGCATGAGCTTTCCAGTGTTACAATGACAAAGGCCCTCAAATTGATACCAAGAATCTTACACATTTTTTTCTACATAGTTTCATCTTCTTGACCAGAATCAATAGCATATTTACAAAAATTTCCAGAAAACTCTAAAGAATAAGATTCTTCCATCACTCCTAAAATGAGATATATTGAGGGTCATTACTTGGTGATCTGAATAAGAATGAAGAGGATGAATGCAGGGCTTGCTGTTCAAAACCTAAAAGGGTAAGGAAAGACATTTGAGTTTTACAGACTGAATTCCGCCTCCTTAAAATCCAATTTGAAGCTTTAACTCCTGATGTGACTGTATTTGGAGTGGTGGGAGAAGCCTAGATCAGACCTAATCATGAGATCACTGGAGATGACCTTGAGATACGACACTTTTTAGCTCTCTAAGAGAACTGATTGCCCAATACTTCCCCAACTCATATAGTATAGTAGAATAGTGGTTTAGTGCATTAATTTTGGGAACCAATAAACATGGGTTATGATCCCAACTACCTAAATAATAGACACATTTTTTATACTATGACTCAGTATAAATGGTGGTAATGAAAATAACTTTTCATGGAATTGCTATAAGAATTCAATAACATGCTGTTTATAAATTGCTTATTATAGTAAAAGATTAATAAATTTTAGCTATACTATTATTATAAGCTCTGTATTCTTATAAAAACCCTCTCATTTAATGAAGTAAATGAAGCATGGATTTGTTTCTTGTAATCTGGAAGAGACTAAAGCATAGTTAACAGTATATAACGCAATCACTTATCTCAAAAACTTGCTTACATTTTGGAGAGGTTTGGTGGGAATTAAGGTATTTAGATTCTAATACTCAATTGCTTCTTTTTATTCTAACAAATGGGAGACTTATGTTGAAAAGGTTTGGGTCCAGTGAAGAAATCTCACTAAATGGTAAGTAGGCTCATAGGCAAATCCTAGAATGGGCAATGCCCATCAAAACTCATTGCTCCTGGGACTGGGGTTGTGGCGCAGTGGTAGCGTGCTCGCCTAGCACGCGTGAGGCACTGGGTTCGATCCTCAGCACCACAGAAAAATAAAAAAGATATTCTGTCCACCTACAACCAAAAAATAAATATTAAAAAAAAAACAAAACTCATTCCTCCTCATTTCCTT
Organism: Geosciurus inauris; assembly: GCA_004024805.1. NCBI lineage: Eukaryota > Metazoa > Chordata > Mammalia > Rodentia > Sciuridae > Geosciurus > Geosciurus inauris. The sequence goes on along the minus strand of PVHX01000983.1, from coordinate 158,753 downwards.
TTCTCAAGGTTAAGTGTTCATGAAGAGGATCTATTTTCTGGGGGAAAGACTTTCCCCATAGAATCAGGTCCCAGAGGGAAATTATAGACTGAGTAATAAGATCTCCCCAAACTATTCCAGAGTAGTTAGCAGAGTGAAGTACAATTTTATTATCAATGGCAGAAGCCTGATTCAAATTAGCTTTATGGGCAGCTTCATGTGGCTCAGATAATTGAACAATAACTGTAGGACCCTAAATCTTGGGACAAGGAGTAGAACCTATAGCACTCTTTCTTCAGAGATCTCTAAACTCTCCTTGGCTTTGTTATTTCCTACTATTTTACCCCAAAAGGTAATCTTTTTTGGTGATCACAGCAATGATTGACCAGTGTTAAGTACCTCCTATGACATGCATAGTCTGGACAGCAACTGGATAACAAGAGGGATTCCTCCATAGATGTATTGACTGGACAGAAATCATGTGTTTATTGGAGTAATTCATCTGAGATCTCACAGCAAGGAAGATCTGAACCAAGGTCCTCTATCTCTAATTTTCTTTCAATTTTTCTTTTCTCAATCATACAGATATAGATTACTGAGGTCTTCTGTTTTTAAGTTAGAGAAATAATAATTTTGGAAACAGTGATTGTGCTTCCTTGTTTGATACATTGCAGACATTCAATACAGGTTGCAATACTCTACTCTTCTTTTCTGTCCAGAGTTTCCAACTTTCTGATCTTTGATGCTGCACAACAATCCTCTGGGGTGAGTATGAGTATATAATGATGCATTATTAGATTTTTGCTTTTAGTCTCTCAAGCTCTCAGTCTCTTGGATATGAACTTACATTTGTACTTCCCTTGTTTCTACTACACATCAAATACTCTTGTGTTTCCCAACTCCATGTACTTAAGTAGGACCAAATGATTTATCCTGATTAATGGGCTATGAGTAGAAATGCTATATATCACTTCTAGGAGTAGGTATGATTTCTAATGTATCCATTTCTCCCTGCTGTGATGGCTTCAAAGTTTCACAATGATGAAACTTTTCTGAGCCTGACTTAGCAGTTGAGACTTCTTTCCTATAAGCCATCTTCTTTAAAACAAGCCTTGAGCCTCCAGCATGAGGAACAAAACCTTGTTGTATCAAGCTTTTGAACTCCTTGTGGTCATTTATTATTAAAACATGCCTATCATTTCCAGAAGTTACTATATTAAAAAAATGAATTGTATAGTGTTGACTCAGTGGTTGGCAACACACGTCAGGAAACTGATATCAAATGATCCTATGATGCAGTGGTGGAACATTTGCTAAAATTGTCACATGCATGTAATAATTTAGGGGTAAGATTATATGCTTAAAGAATTTACATTTCTAGGGGGAAGCAGATGGAAAACAAAGTGTTAGTAGTATGTCTTGGATATTATTTGCTGCATTTTGCAAGACAACAAAGAAAGAAACAGTCTAGTTTGTAAATGGAAATAAAAGAGAATAGAGACTTCCAGAAGTCCAAGATTGCCATGTTGGAAAAGTAAATTAATTTTTGTTCCCAAAGAAAGATCTAAATTAAACAAGCATTTAAGGAAAAGTCCATGTAAACTATTTTGGTTTTGGCAAGAATTAGATTAAAGGTGTGACCTTTATGTCAACTTAAAAATGTCTCAGTGGTTTAGAATGTTTCAAGGCAAATGTCAGTCAAAGAATCTAGTCTTACAACTTACTATTCCAGAGAGGCTCACATGAATTTAGGGAGGTATGGGGTGAAAAGGCAAATAAATATATTAGATCCGAGATCTCTGTCTCCAGAGACCTATGGTATGGTTATTGCAACATGGAATTGATTAAGTCAGACCCAAAATGAGCCTCTGAGATCTTCAGAAATCTGTATTTCCAAGGAAACTATGAGCTTGGAGTAAAACACCTGTAGAGACATAGAGAATTAAAATAACTTTTGGAGCCCTATCTCCTATGGAAAGAGTGGGCTAAGAACAAGTGCATCCCTGAAGGACTTTGCGATATATGCATTTCAAATATAGTAAAGGATGCCTCATCCTGTTTGCAGGCACATGATTACAGCTGCTTTACATGGGAAATTGGCTAGATGTGAACTTAATTTGATCTTAAACTTTTTAATGTCATTCCAAAGGAAACTATGTTACTTTAACAAGCATATGGCCCCTTTGCTCGGAACAGATTAGAATATGGCAACCCAGCAACGTTCAAGCTATTGATGTCAGTCTGAATGCTGTAACTTTGAACCAATAGGATTGTGAGTTATACCATCATCCATGTCTCAGAAGATAGAAACATTACACTTACTATTGAGCAACCTGTGACTTTGGCTTGCCAAATATCTTCAAGAGACATGGAAATGTCAGTGATCAGATGTCTGGCAGTGGTCAAGACAGAAAGACTAATAATTCTGGGATTCAGTTTGTATACCACTTTCCTATTTCTGTCTCTTGTCTACTAGTCAATTGAGGAAACAAATGTAAAAATATATGAATGTTTAACCATGTGACTTGTGTGGTTTCTTGAGTATACGTAACACACAAAGAACTGGGTGCTTGTTTTGATACCAGAAAAACTGAATTGAAAACTGTAATTCAACTTTGGGCATATTCTGTAGTTCCTATTCTGTATATGGCCAAGGAGTATAATGGAGAAGAACAACAAAAAATCCACACAGAAAAAAACAAGAACAAGATTGTGATGTCAGAGGTCATGGAGAAGAAAAGAAAAGGAAAGGACACTTCTCCTGGTAGTCAGAGTAAGGGCCTGATCAAAGAAATCTCCTAATGCTCAGTTTATAAAGGCTTTGTGGAACCCGCCTCTTGGAACCTGCACAGAGGCCTCAGTGACAGCTGGACATCTTCCATATTTCCCCTTCTAAATGGGAATGTTTATTGCAGCTAACTTATGTCTTGATTACTACTGTATATTGGGTGTATTGGGAGAAGGAATTGCAGATAATTGGTATTTTCAGTTTATTTCTCTCAGAAAAAGAGAATCCACATCTAGATATGATGGAGATAAGACTACTGAATAAAATCTTGAGATCTGGAAACTTGGAATAGGTGTGGCAACTAAAGGAATATTTGGAGATAGCTTGAGTGTGTTCTATATATGGTAGGAAGGGAAATAAGATACTTTTGGTAACCATAAGCACAGACTGCTGCAGAAACATTGACTGATAACCAAATATCCTGATGCTTGTCCATATTCTCCAGCAACCTCACTCATGTGACTTGCTGTGGCCATGGGCTGTGAGTAGGAATGATGTGTGTTACTTCCCAGCTGAAGCATAAGAGTAGGCACAAGTCCTCCATGTGTTGTTATTCCTTGCTGTGATAATTCCTCACTAGGTCCCTTGATCCCCAACCTCCACCTTCAGTGTGATCAAGAAAGAAGACAATATATGTGAAACCATTGGGAAAGCAGAGTTAATTTGTTCTTGCAGCATTACCTAGCTCATCCTAATACAAACTCTGAAACTTCAAAATTGGCCTGCGCATTAGATAATAGAAATATTAGTAACAATGTCTTGTGACAATATACTGAGATATACATTACAAAACCACAAGGAAAACAAAATACAATTTAGCCAACTAGAAAACTCTTACTTTACAAGTTGGCCTTATTCCTCACTCATTTTCCTAGTCTTTAAACATCCAATCCAGGCAGGAATCCAGAAATGTATCATTGTTCTGTTATAATATCATCACAATATTTCCTTCACTAGTATGATTTCTCTGGGTATTAACCCATTTTGTCTAGAGGCCCTCAAACTTTAGTGCAGGTAAAGGTCACTCACCAACACACAGAAATGAACTTCCCAGCATCTAAAATTGGATCATACCCCACATCATACTGGTCCTTGAAGGCAGTAGGGAAATGAATAACTGACAGGGGTGTGTTAGGCACAAGGTCAGACAGCATGAAAGATACCTGTGAGCAGGCCTTGCTTTTGCCCTTGTCATCAGCTTCTTGTGCATTAAGGGGTATATGCAGAAATCCTGGCAAACACATGCATCAGCAGCTGCAGTGTGAAGCACTGAAAAGAGATTGAACAGAGTGTGCAAAATATCAGCACAATGTCAATCAGGGTGAATGAAGAAAAGTAACTACTGGAGGAGACTCCGTTTTTACAGTTATCAGGTAAAACCTTTGAGCAAAGATGTTCTGGCTCTCAGGAAACAAAACACAAACTCAACACAGAATACACATGCTCAGAAAGGTGCAGTCATTTTCACATAGCATTTTTTAAAATTTTTGCACAATCAGAAATTTATTCTAAAGGATTAATTGGAGATTTGCAAAAAATATTGAGATGCACAAAGTAATATTCTTTTATTATGGCATTACCTTTATTTGGGAAGAATGGGAAAGAAAATAAAAGAATGAACTATAAATTGGAGTATATGTATATGATGTAATACTATATGGTGCTTTTAAATGGTACTGTAAAACATTTAATAACAAATGGAATATTTGTATTATATAGGATTCCATATATTTTGTTCTCTTGTTTTTATTATAGTTATTGTCACATATTAATAGCATAAAATAATGGATTTCTTTGTGGCATTTGTGTATATTCGTATCTTGTACTTTCATAAAATGTACCTCCCTATCACCTTGTCTTGCACCCTCACTCCCTTTCCCTTCTGTAATAGTCCTTCTACTTGTGTGTGTGTGTGTGTGTGTATTTCTAGATTCCACATGTGAGAGAAAATATGTGATATTTATCTTTTTGAGTCTGGCTTATCTCATTTAACAAGATGATCTCTAGTTACATCAATTTTCCTGTGAATGACATGATTTCATACTTCTCTCTGATGGAATATTCCTCCATTATGTATCCATACTACATTTTCTTTATCCACTCATTTGTCACATAGGAATTTCTATGAAATAGTATTATCATAAACTATAGTAATAAATAATGAATGTAAAAGGAAAGTGTACGCTTTCATTGGGGCTTTGGGGAAAAGGTAACATTTTAATATATCAAGCACATTTGTTTTAATCATCAGTGAAAGTGACTTTTTTTTTAAAGTAATATGTTTTGCACTCCTATCAGTGAAAGTGAATTTTATACTTGCTTTTAAAATTTGCAAAATCTAGGAATCTATTTTGGCAGCTCATCCCCTCTGTGGTCCTCTGCCCATCTCCATTGTTCCCATTACAAGATGAGATAGCAGCAATCTGCTATTATGTCTCAGCTTCATTTAAGTGGAGCTAATTTTCTTTTGTAAAAATTACTTGAGAAGTAGAATATCTACATTTATATGATCATCATATGTATTATTATGTGTATATGATCAAAATCCAAATTACAAATATAATTTCTGCCTCACAGCCTGGTAAATACAGATAAAACTTGGCTTGGTTATCACTGATGTCACTTAAAATGCATAATCAATAGTGAAGAATAAGTGAAAAGGAACAGCAGCCAAGTAAAGGTATCTAAATGCATTTTAAACTTCAAAGAAAGGATTTTTAAAATTATAGACCTCCGAAATACCCAGGTTGTGTATAGTTTTGTTGTTGTTGTTAGTAGGAATAGAATACAGGAAGCCAAGGAGGAAAACAGAATTATTAACACTAATATCTTAGAGAAAAGTAAAGTCTACAAAACTTTTAAAAGGGTAAGATCAAGAGAAAATAAAGAGTAGGTGGGAATTAATTGGAGAAAATGTTTTCCTTTAACAATATTCACATTTGGTGCCACTTTGCTAGTTTTGTCCATGATTAGCTGCATGAAATTGCATTTAATTGAGTTTATGTGATCAAAACTCGGTATCAGCCTCAGATCATTTTGGTGTGCATTTCAGCTACATTTCTAAATGAAATCCATAGACTGACAAAATATTTTTAATACATCTACATGTGTGTTTGAATTACCTCATTAACTTATTTTCTATTTATTATTCTTTAGTAAATTCATCACTCCTGTGATGTTTCAGGTTTATTTCTAAGTGCTTAGTCATGAACAAAAAGACGTCATCCTGACACATGAAGCTAACATTCTATTTGAGAAATAGAGAGTAAACAAATAAGTAAATACCTATGTACTAATATGTAAGGTTCAGGAAAATACTGGTGACTTTGAAGTCTCTGTGAAATATGATTAAAAGATTGCTTTAAAGTTTTTCACAATGTTTTTCTTAGCAAATATGAAAACTTTAGACAAATTCAAGAAACAAAATTGAGTGATCTTGGCAAAACCAATTCATCTATAATCTTATCATACTATCTTATCATACTATCTTCTGATCTTATCAATTTGATAATGAGGGATGTTGACTTTTCTTCACTGATTATTTTGCAAGTGTTTCCATTTGTCTTAAGTCTTCAAGATTATGTTTTTAATAGCTGCAAATATTACAAGTTATCTACAAAGTTAGTGCTTTTATTTTTTGACAATTGCATGATCATAAATGAAATATGTATATATATATATATATATATAAATCATTATCTTCATATCTGAATAGATCCCCAGTAAAAGGTACTAGAAGCAGAATTGGTGGGTTTAAATGTTATGTATATTTTACAACACTTGATGTGTATATTGTGAAACATATTTATAGAAAGGTTATACTTTCTTATTATTATCACAACAATATGAGATATTATGTTGAGTTAAAACTTTAGCCAAACTATACCTCGGTGCTATTTTAATTTCTTCCTCTCTCTCTCTCTCTCTTTCTCTCTCTCTCTCTCTATTTCTCTGATGCTATTTTAAACTACATATATCTGTTTACTGGTGAGGTTGATTTTTAAAATGTGTTTATTGTGTCTTCCCCTTCTGGAATTCTTTATCATTTGAACTTCTTACTTTTTATTATGAGGTTCTTAGTGCCTCTCTTTTGATTTATGAGGTATTTTATGTATGAAACACATATTTGTTGTAATTTTTTCCAAGTGGTAATTTATATTTACATATTTTGACATTTTAAGATTCAGAAATATTTTTTATGTACTCAAATTTATAGATCTTTTTCTTTGTAATCTTTTTCTATTCCTCTTGGGCTTAGAAAACCTAAGCACAAGTCAATAAAATATTATATTCTTCTAGTTATTGTATTTTCCCCCCATTTTTATGAACTGTTTCATATGTGTGTAATTTAATTTTGGTGAGATGGGCTTTAATTCGAGCCTTTTCAAGTAGCTTATTTTCTTAACACTATTTGTTAATAAAAGATGAACTATTTTTTCCATAGCTCTGTAGATACTTTTTCTTCTGTCAGATTTTCACACAAACACATGTATACACACAAGTCTGTTGTAGAGCTTGCATTAATCCGTTTAAAAGATTCTGTTTTTAACATTGTGTAGGAGTGTCAGTTCCGGTACTTTTTGTCCCAGATGTTAACAAATTACAATAATTCTTGGTACTGTCTTGACGAAATGGATGAGAGCAACCGTACGGAGGCATTTAGGACCCAGGGGAAAGCCAGGCTCAGTATAGAAGGACAGAGTCTCGGGCGCACACGCCTCCTACCAAAATCACAGCCCCGTGGAACCCAGGCTCTCATTCACAGCTTTCTAGAGAAATCTGAGCTTGAACCTGCCAGAATAGGGGATCTCACCCACCCCGTTCAGCCGCGAGGACACCTGCAGAAACACATTCCCAAAGCAAGGCTGGGCGGCTTGTGTGAAGGTATTTGTTGCCTTTTTTCTCCCTTCTGTATTTTCAGCGCCTCCCTGCCTTTCCCCCGCTCTTGCGATGCCATGGCTGCGGCGTTTCAGCACTTTGGTGCGTGGACAGCTCCCATCTGCAATCTCGCTGCACTCCATCCCTTCCTGCACCCCACTCTCCACCGCCTCCGCGGTCCATCCTCCTCCTCCGGCGCCCGCTCAGCCTGCGCTCCCTCACACCATCAGCACCCCATCTCCACCATCACCATCATCATCTCCACCATCACCAGCGCGGTAACTACAGTCAACACAACTGTGTCTTCTCACTTAGACAAAGCCCGAGGTCCGCAGGGCAGAGGAAAAGAGCTCAAGTTTACAGGCATGGGAAGGAAAGTTCAGGGGAACGACACCCCTGAAAACAAAGAGAGACGCCTGCTTGAGAGAAAGGGAAAGTGAAGACAGGAAGGAGAGACCCCTGCACGGGGACAGATGGGGTACTTGCCAGACACCAGCAGTTAGCCAGCTGCCTTTCAGCAGATTAGAGACTGTTTAGTTCAGGAAATTAACATGGCCTGAGGCATAGTATGATTCCAGAAAGACAGAGATGTGAGCTCAACCCGTGTTTCTGATTTTCCAATGGAGAATCACCAGGAAGCTGGGTGGGGGTGACTGATGACTCATATTCACCCACATGTCCGTTTTCCTTCCTAAGCATTTACTGTAGAAACTCTTGGATTAAGTTTTTTACTGAAATGTTTTGTAGAAATGGGGACTCCAAAGGTTAACTTCGTGGTCAGAATGAAAATTAAAATGACGGTAATGATAACCTAACAAATGGGGCTCTCATTGGAAAAATTCTATTTGTTCAAATGACTCTTCCTGTCTACTTATTTCATTCCAATTTTTCTAATCTTAAACCTGTCTTGGAAAGAAAGGATAGATCTTTTGCCCAAATGGCTAAAGTAGTAATGATATTCAGAACAGATGGCCTGGCTTTGTTCATCACGAGTCAAGGACTGGCTCAGATTTGAAAGGCGAGATTTTTGTGTGCTTTCTCAGTAATCAGGCGATAACACCATTTTCCTATAATAGTAAAGGGTAATAGAGTGCAAAAATTGAAAAGGCATTTTATGTAAGTGTGGTTTACCAGGCTCTGCTTTTACAGTGCTATCATTTTCTATCTCAGCTTGAAAGGAAGTTGGAACATTTTTCAAATATCTGATTAATTTGGACTTGATAGTCCAAAGACAAGTCATGGTACCTATTTGATTTAAGCAGGGTTGTCTGTTTTATAAGTGCTAACAAACATCAGAAAATAAGTGCCTGAGCCTGTCATTAAAAAAATAACATGTTTTGGTGCATGCTCATCTAATTGATTTTTGCTGTACAACAAAGTGTTGGTTTGCTTTTTCTCCCCCAGCAAGTTATTTTTCATAAAATCAGCATCTTAATTAAAATGAGATTTATTTAAATAGAAGTCACATCAGGTCATATGTAAAAGAGTTTAAACCAGAGCACAGAAAAGCTTAATTTAAAAATGTTTTAGTACATTAATTCTGCCTTTTAAAAAAAAGAAATGGTGAAGCAAGTTTCACCTAAACCAGCTGCTCATCATTAAAGACAAAAATAAAGAGTCACAAGCGGGTGTTTTCTGGAAGAAGTTTTGAGGAAGATTTCACACCTAATACGCTTCCTGGTTGGGGAATAGTAGCATCATGTCAAAAGTTACTGCTACTGATTATATGAGCCTAAGCCTAATTCCATATGCCTCTAAAACCAAAAAAAAAAAAAAAAAAAAAAAAAAAAAAAAAGAGAGAGAGAGAGAGAGAAAGAAAATATTTAGTGAAATGGACTAAAACTCCCTTATTTGACTGCAAAGAATGATTCAGCTTCCACGATTTTAAAAAAGTATACCAATTACCAATTCTAACAGTTTTGCACCAGAAACTCAGGCCAGGAATCCAATGCCTCCAATGTTTCTGCCCTTCCTGTGCTTAATACAATTTCCTGAGGCTGGGGACATTTCAAAACAATGCTGCTTGGGTGAGATTTACAGGCATCTGTCTCAGAAGCAATGCCTGTCCCTGACTGAAATATGCTGAGCTTATTAATTTACATGGGGTTCCACTATCCTGGTTTCCTCTTACTTTTTCCTCTTAGGCCTATTTTTCATATTTTCAATAACAAAGCTTCCTCATTTTAAAAATGTATTTAAACGTGAACAGAAAGCATTTTTCATCAGTGTCATCATAAATTTTGCTGACATGCTCATAAAAGGATGTGAAATTTTAGACTCAGAGTACAAAGCTGAAGGGCCCTTCATTTCCTAAAAGGTGAAATTATGAACTCTTAGAATTGGTAGTGTCTGCTCACCTCTGCAGTCTTTACAAAGAGAGGAACCTTCTTATCTCTGAAAAGTCTGTTCCCGACTTTACACACTCCCTTATAGCACAGCCATCCTTAGTAAACAGATTCAGGCTGACTTTGATATTCTGGGTTGTTTTTGTGATGTGGTGACTTGGACAGAAGAGGTAACACAGCAGAGTAGGTATACAAAATATTGAACTTGACGATATGCAGTTAATCCAGAAATACCCTCAACATTGCCAAATGAGATCTTCTTTTTCCCCTTTCACAGCCTTCTCCCAAATATGGATTGTTTTGATCATTGTTCATTTTTGCATAGATGTCACTAGAATAGTTTTTTTGGAAGAAGATCCACAGTGTGATTAACTACAAATCTGCGATCTTTAATGTCAGCCCCAAGTGTTAACATCTGTCTAAAGAAAATTCAACTTAATTTCCAATCTAAGCTTTTCTTAGCTTTAAAGGAAGTGTATTTTCTTTTATTTAATTCTTCATGGATGTAGAAATCAACTGATCAGACACTCCCTGCCTCCTAAAAACCATTCTTTTAGTCAGGTAACAGGTTCATTGTCTTCTAATTTTGCTGCCTCCACAGGCCTTTCTGCTATCTCTTCTGGTCAGGTTGCCAATCCTCTTTCTTTTTATGGACCCATTCCATTACAGGGAGTGTCAGAGAAAAGTGTCCCTGTGATAGGCTAATTTCCTGTGAGCTTTTCTTCTTCTTAATTTTTGAGCTAGCCAGAATTTTCTGATATGTGTTTCAGATGATCTGCTCTGTGTCCTGAACGCTTATAGCCAAATCTTCAATTCTTGGGTATTGTACAAACCATTGCCTATAACTTTTACATCTCTGTTCCTTAAAATAGCGTCACCTCAATACAGCTGCTATTATTGCTCAAATGTCTTATGTAAAGTCCCATACCTTTATGTGTGTCAAGTACATAGCTTATTCATTGTTCTTTATATTATAGTTTTGGAGGAAGTAAGAGAGAAGTTGTGCACCTAGGAAGAGAACTTGAGGTGTTCACTTCATAGGCTCTCTAATAAAAGGCTTCTTGATGCCTAGTCAAAGTAAAATAAATAAAATGTGTGAGTTTTTAAAAAAATTTTCTCTCTTCTCTCTCTTTCCCTCTCATTCATTTCCTTCTATCCTCCCTCCTCTCCCTTCCTTCCTCCCTTCCTTTTTTGATTGATATGTGTGAGAGTAATTAATAGGATGATATAGTAAGCTATTGTGAATGCTATTTTTTCCATGGGGAGTGAAAATAATGGGGGAGCTTTTATTCTCCTTTCAGACAGTGTAGCCCTGCTGTACATTGACAGTGTGAGCTCTTCTTAAAGGACAAAGAATCTACCTTTTCTACTGCTTTGGATCATTACTAGTCCTCTAGGCCAACACTTCTCAAACAGTAATATCAATAAAACTTGCCTGGAGATTCATGTTCCCTTTCAGTAGGTCTCAGTGGGTCTTGATATTCTTCATTCCAAACAAGCTCCTAGGTGCTGCTGGTGTTGCTGGTTTGTGGATCACTTTTTACAAAATCTTAAATGGCACATAATAATTGCAGATATTTATGGAATATAGTTGATAATTCAATATATGCATACAGTATGTAGTGACCAGATCAGATTCACTAGCATTTATTTGTGTTGGGAAACTTTGAACTCCTATCTTTTAGTTATTTGAGATATATCATAAGTTATTATAAAAAAAAAAGTGGCCCTACTGTGGTAAAGAGTGCTAGAGCTTATTTCTCCTAGTTAATTGTATTTTGGTACCTATTATCTAACTTTCTCTATCCCCACTCTTTCCTTTCCTTGCCAAGCTCTAGTGACCACTATTCTATTCTTCTCTGTGAGATCTGCTTTATAAGGCTTCCACATATAAGTGAGAACATGTGGTGTTTTTCTTTCTGTGCCTGGCTTGCTACACTCAGCTTAATTCATGGACCACCCTTTGAGAGGCAAGGACAAAGAACAGTTTCCTTCTTTTTTCCCCCTGACATTCTCACCTTTAGGTCTGATTAGTAATTAATGGCACTCACTCAAGACCGAACATTCCCAGGCTGGGGTTATGGCGCAGTGGTAGCGTGCTCGCCTAGCACACGTGAGGCACTGGGTTCGATCCTCGGCACCACATAAAAATAAAATAAAGATATTCTGTTCGCCTACAACTAAAAAATAAATATTAAAAAAAAAAGACAGAACATTCCAATATCTGATGAAATAAGAGCTCAGAAATCATATGTCTGATTGAGTAGAAAGATATATTACAGCCCTTTTCCTCCCACCTTATCAGAAGCATCTTGCCTCATTTCACTTTCATCTGGCATTTTTCTTAATTTTATTTTGGCTGCCACCATTGTCTACCTGACCACACCCAGAAGAGAGTTCCAATTACATATCCATGCTGGGAAAACAATGAGTGGTCAGAATGGCAAGATCATTTAACAGCCATCTTTGAGAGTGCTGCCTTTCTTATATTCCTCCAGATTCGTTTTTGAAAAAAAAGAAGAAGTTCTGCTCTTAGAGGAATACCCTATTCCTTCAATGATAGAAGAATTAAATGTTCCCTGTCTTCTTCTCCCAATGATACTCCTAAGAAGCACAAATGATTGGTTTTAAAAACTTGGACATCAACTGGCAATATCTTATGGGGGTAACAGTAGTATAGGAAAACATTGCAGTCTAATTTTCCATGTCTCTATAAATTTCCCCTATAGATAGTCTTTTTTAAAAGTATACTGGGGTATATGGTAAAAGCCACTTCAATGAAAAACTTTTCTACCTAACACAGGAAGGCAGCAGAAGAATCTTAGGCTTTCCCTACAAGTTGGCTTTCCCCTCAACTCCTGGCATTGTTTGACTCAAAGCAAACCAAAAGAATGAAATACTCATAGGTGGTTCTAGAACTCAGGATGCAATTCTCTGCCAAATAAGTCCACTCTATCTGATGCCTGGTCTATTTTAATTCTGATCTGGCGTCTATTTTGGGTAAGAAGTTCTCAGTGTCTCTCTTCTGATGGAACTCTTTTCAATCTACTTTTAACCTTTCTTAAGAACAGGAACAAATGGAAGCAGATGACTGTGTGCTTGGTTGCTATTTTAAAGGGAGCCAAAGGAGTCTACACAATGAATATTTATGTGACAAGAGTAAGCCCTGGGCTAGGACTGAGCAAAAGGTGATGGAATGTTGACCATGAGCCAAGACTACATTCTGATCACGCTACATGTTCAGATGATTAAAGGTCTCCCCTTCATCCTTCCAGACTGATCTCCCTGCCCTTAGTACAGATGATTCAGATCTGCAAGTTGGCTAATGTTTGATAGAAAGTCAATGCACTGGGGACCACTTTGTTACTCTCGGGGCTTAAGTTTCTTTTCCTGTACTCACGCAGAAGTCCTACAAGCCATACTGGTCCATCTGAAAATTCATCATCTGGAAAAAGATTTCTTTCTGCAGCACCAAAGAATGCATAGTTAATAATCTCTGAGATTTAAGTGTAGGCTCTGTTGGCAGTAAGGGGACATATCATAATTCAGGAAAGATTTCAAATACAGTTGTACTTAAAAAAATTGTTTTTCACTGATATTTTCAATTTTGTTCTAAATGTACCAGCAGCATCTACTTTTATTTCCTTTGGTATAAAAATTCCTTTTGGCATTCCTAAGTGAAACTACATAGCTTAAAAAGCTGAAATGGGGCTTGAGAAAAATGAAGAGCTCTAAGGGTTAACCTAATCCAACAGGTGCTTAAAATTTGGAAATGCAGATTTCACACTTGCTAAAGATTGAGGTCATTGATTAGACTTTCACGTGCAGAGTTTTATTACTGAGATTTATTTTCACACTTTTCTTGTAATAGAAGTCCATAGAAAAATATAGGTATTGTTTCTCATTTTATGTTTGTCTTAATTTAGATTTGTATACTTATAATTGTTCTTTGTATTACCAAGAACACCCAGAAGTTATACAAATTTGAGGTAATCTTCATTAGTTAATAAGTTTTTATATTTCAAATAATATTTAGGCTTTACATATTTTATCTTTCTGATCATAACAACAATATTCTCTCTTCTCTCCAAGTATGGGCAAGTTTACAACATACCTTAGATGATCTTTCTTAGGATTGGCAGGTGTGGGTGTGCACTTGCTATGTGAGTGAGTGTGAGGGCCCTGGTACTTAGAGCCATATAAGGAAAAGTGTGTCCTTGGATAAGCAGGGAAGACATGGATGAATCTTGGGTCAGGTAGGTTGGTTGCAAATCTTTGTTCTTCCACCTGTATTTTATCTAAATCTCATATTTATCTTTTCATCTAGTAAGTAATAACTTAGCTTTAAAGATTGATATGGAAATGACATTCTATAACATCAAAGCCCTTGACCGGTGACAAGTACTCAACAAATAATTGTTTTCCAAGTCTAAAACTAACTCATTATATGACTTTAAGCTAGTTTCTTCATTGTTATATGCTTCTATATCTTTTATTTGTCTGGAGACAATATACTTATGATATTAACAAAAATATTACAGTTAATGCAAAATGAACATTTTCACTTGACAAACACCTTGGCCTGTGCTATTTCACATGACTTTACTTCAGTATATCTGAGTGAATTTTGTTTGTTCTATCTAGTGGAGGATCATTATAACAAAGAAAAGAGATAATTGATATAAAATTCTTTGAAATGATACATACACATGTACATGTACATAGTTTTAGAAGAGGCCCTGCTACTTTGATTCTGATTTTTTTCTAATAATCAGTATGTGTTTCTGAAGATGATAAGAAAATAAATGAAAATAATAGGTAATAAAATAGTAAGAAAGATTTCATCTGAATTACTGTACTTTCTGAAAGGATTTTTATACATAGACTCCTTGATTTGTAAAGACTATTGTATATTTTTATATGTGCATTCCCTGAAGACTGAATTCTCCATAAATAAATAAAAATATACATGTAGAATTTTTTCTAATGGATACCTGATATGAAATAATAAATGTAGAATCTATGAATCCTATGGTTTAAAGTATGACATGGAAACTATTTTTTTTCTCTTTCTCCTTCATAAAACAATACAGGGACCTAAATTTCTAGTTCATTAGAAAAAGTGTGGATTAGAATTGCAGATTCTCTACCTTGGCCTCCACAGAGGGGCCTCCTGAGTTCCTTATTTGTCTCTAAATACAGAAGCATTTGAAACTTCACCAGCAATGGGAAGAGATGGTTTTTGCATCTGCCTAAAGTGCCCTTTTGGGTTATGAAGCACATTTTGCTGCTGATGTCATGCCTGGCACTCTGCTAGGGATGGCAAAGCATCAGTCCTTCAACTATAGTGGCAGGGACTTTGCAGAAGCAAAACATATGAAGAAAAAGCAAAAGGTTAGGGGAGCGAGGATCTTAGAGGAAGGTGACTTACTGAAGGTGTTAAGTAGCAAATACTAAAACCTCTCTGCTACACCAAAGAGACAGAACAGCATACTGTTCAAAAGCACAGTTCAGAGAAAGATTGCTTGGGCTTGAATTCAGTTTCTTGCTTCTTAATGACTATGTCATCTTGGGCAAGTCATTTCACCTCTCTCCCTCAGTTCTCATTAATTTCACACAGTTGTTCAAAGTAAATACTATAGTACATAAAAAGAGAATTCAAGTGTTTGGGATGCAACAAAAAGTTATAATAAATAATATAGCTATTATTATTATTAATGCCATCAGAAGGGAAAACTACTCCCATTTATTTGTATGATATCAAGTTCAATGTTTCTATAAGAATAATGCAGGAAAGTTGAGTAAGAACAAAAGATTATAGTCAATTGAAAATGCTACATCCTGATGAACATTCTGCATATCTTTTCTGTTGCTTTAATTTGCATCGATTGAAGTTAAGTAGAGTATATTTCCATTCCTGGTATAAAGGATTTGCCCTTAATGGAAAATATCTGTTTCATTCTAAGTATGAAACCCATTGACCCTGGCTTGGGTATTCTCCCTAGAAGCTCCTACTGCATGCTGAGCACAGAATAAAGATGTAGATTGGAGCAAATTTATTTCAGATATTATAGATTGGAGGCATAGTAATGTGTGAAAACGGGGCATAAAAAATGCAACCTCAACTTTCCCCTTGAACCTACAGTAATTTATCTCAGAAACGTCAAGTTTTCCGAACTGTAAGGTAAGTAACTTGCTTCAAGAAGCTTTAAATCTTCAGTTGGGAATGAGCTGTTGCTGTGCCTTGTACTCTTGGCACTGTGCTCCATAGATTGAAACTGTGAACATTTCCCAGCATGCTTCAGGGAGACCAGCATCTGAAATATAGTGTGCCTAGGTGAAATTCCTCCCTTATAAACAGTATTTTTAGTGCTTTCTTTATTCATGTATGCTATGTATGATCATTGAGCACCTGCTTCATGGCATGCCCCATTCTAAGCACTGAGGATACAGCAAGGAGCACAGTGTACTCTGCTCAGGAGCTGATCCCCTTTGTTACACACTGCGCTGAGAATACACAGATGAATGAGAGCCAGCCCTTCCCCATAAGGTGTTCTGAATAAAGAGGTGGGAGAAACAAAACATGGCAAGAACACTTGGTGTGATTGGGAGTGTGGGAATACCGTGATCTCTGAAGGTCAGAGAGAGTTTCCTGGGATAATGTCTTCCAGGTTGAGTCCTGAAGAGCAAAGAGGAGTTAAGTCAGTGATCTTTCTAAGTGGGGGAGATAGCTTTTACAAAGGTACACAGAAGAGAACAGAAACTGCCAGTGGTTCAATGTGGCTGCATGGTCACATGATAACTCTGGAGAGACAGATAGGGGCCAGATAATGAAAGGCCTTGAGTACCACATTACAGAGTTTTATATTTTATCCTAGGACAATTGGAAGCAAGTGATGGATGTTAACCAAACAATGACATGAACATTTTTTTCAATTGCAATATAGAGAATAAATGGGAATAGAGAGCATGGACTCACAGTAGAAGCAACTGTGGGGAAACCTTTGCAGGAATAAATAGATGAGTGGTGATGTGGTCTCAATAAAGACAGTGATCATGGGGCTGGAAAGAATTGGGCAGATCCGAGAAGTGATTGCCTGGTGGTGGGTGGTGGAGAGGGTGGAATAATAGTTGACTCTCAGGTTTCTAGCGTGGGAAACTGCATGGAAGATGATGTCATTAAGAAATGGAGGTGGAGAAGCAAATTCAGGATGGGGAACTATATTAGCTCAGTTTGGAACATACTGGATTTGTAGTGTCTTTGGGACATCTAAGTGGAGATGTTCAGTAGGCAATTGAATGTGGAGCCTGGAGATCAAGAATGAGCTAGGGACTGAAGGTATTTGCAGATAGATGGCCAAATCATGGGTCGGGGGCAGGATCCTGGAAGGTACTGGCATGGAAGAGAGAAGACTGGGCAGGAAGGATAGAAATCCAGGAGAAAAATCACAGTGTATGGAATCATAGAAAAGAATGGGAGAGAAGAGTCTGAGAAAGATAAGGTAGTCAAGGTCAAATACTGATAGAGGTCACCCACACTGAGGACTGAATTTGTCCATTGCATATAACAAGAAAATGTCATTCACAAGTAGGGTGACCATCTGTCAGGATTTTCTTTAAACTGTCCAAGTTTGTGCTTGTTGTTCTAGTATCATTATTATTAGCACCCTTTAGTGCCTATATTTGGATAATAAATCATACTGTTGTCATTGGTTGGTGAGAGCAGTTTCAGCAGCATGTCAAAGATAGATTGCAGTAGGTGTAAGGATGAATTGCAGGAGGAAGACATCGAATGAACAGCTTTGTGAAGGGATGTGGTGAGGCTACTGGAGAAGGAATTTTCACATCAGGTTGCATTGAACTTGAAGTTTCCTCCAATCTTATAAATAGTTCATGACACTATTTTCCTTTGCTCTTATTGGTCCTTAAAATAAGTGAGCATCAAGACTCTGTTTTTCTTGATTCACATATCACACAGCTAGATGTTACTACATCACAAAGCAAATATTTGATAAATTTATTTCTATTTTTATATTATCTTGAATATGAATAGCGGCTACATGAAGTGTCCTTCATCTCCACCATATCCTAAAACAGAAATGTATAGTTCTAAACTAAGTAGGAGACTCATTGTGTGTGTGTGTGTGTGTGTGTGTGTGTGTGTGTTTGTGATGCTGGATTGAACCCAGGGCCTCCCACATACTGGGCATGCACTGTTATCACTGAGCTATACCCCTTGCTCTCATTTTGTCTTTTGAATTATTTTGTATGATGAAGCATCACCAATAATAATTAGACTGAAAGTAAATATTTTGCTTCTTACTGCAGATATTGTTGACCTAGGTAAGGTAGAAATAAATACATGCTTCCCAGTTTATTTATACTTAGTATGTCTTTGATTTTTGGAACTTGTAGTATAGACCAAACAGATGTCTATGACAGTTTAAGAATTTATACTTAAAATGAGAAAGATGCAAATAATATAGATGTTTCTCTGTATACTATTTAAGCGGAGAAATCATAAAGGATGTATCTGAGAGGATGAAAATGTTCAACAATTATCATACATAAAATGGTATCTCAGGACAATAGAAAAATTATGTAAAATGCAATGATTTTTGAACCTGTGTGGATATTGTGCTAGGTGGAGAGCCAATAAAGAGTTTTAAGTCCCTTTGCCCTCCTTCCAGAAGGGTGGCAAATACAAATAATAAGCCCTGGGTAAATGTCCACAAGTGAGCCTTCTTTCTCGGTGCTTATTTAATTTGATTATTGAAGGTCAAGCTCCCAGCCCTGAGCCTGCCCCGCCTCGCCAATTGTTGGAAGACTCCTTTGAGTAATTAAGCACCTGTGGGGGTTAGGTTAGGGTGAACTTTAACAGTCCCTTTTTATTATTAAGATGCAAAGACTGTCTTTGAAAAAGCAGGGGAGGGGATATTTCTGTGAGAGAGGCTTCTGTATGAGAAAAGAGGCTAATGGGAAACAATAAATTGCACAACACTCATAATTTGTCTGCCACATCTAGGCTTATGAATAGCCTCATAAAGCATGCTATAACAGAGAAGGATCTTTCTCTCCCTTTATTGTTCCTCAAGGTCATTAATAAAAAAAAGCCCATTATTGATAATCTGACCACACACCATTATGTTAACTACTCAATGTAACTAAAAAGTTCCCAAACATATTTCAAATATTTGAATATCAAGCATTCAAATTATCAATACTGGGCACTCATGGTACCCATGTGAAGGATTATCTACCATTTGTTCTTTGGAGGCCTACTAATCAGACTCACAACTGAATACACTGCTTTTCTATCTAGGCTCTGATTAATTTGCCGTACTTTCTTTGTATCATCTCTGTTTTGTTTCTCTTGTGTGCATTTGTTTTTCAGTAAGCAATGGCCTCGGTTTTGCTTCTCTTTCGGATGGCCACCACCTCATAGGGCCTGAATGTCCGACTGCTTTCCAGAAGGAGAAAGAAGACCCTGTAATTGTCTGTTTCAGTGACAGTCTGGTGGTAAGAAAATTATTGAATGAGCCACGGTGTCAGCACATCATCAGGTGAATGGGACCAGTCTCTCTTCTTCCAAAATATCAGAAATTAAGCACTTGGCAAGGAGATTTGAACAAGATGACCCATTTGCAGGCTGGACTCAGTCCAGAGACTATAGAGAAAGCACGCCTGGAACTGAATGAAAATCCAGATGTTTTACACCAAGATATTCAGCAAGTCAGGGACATGATCATCACCAGGCCTGACATTGGATTTTTACGTACAGATGATGCCTTCATCCTGAGATTTCTCCGAGCCAGGAAGTTTCACCAAGCGGATGCCTTTAGACTCCTGGCCCAGTACTTCCAGTACCGCCAACTAAACCTGGACATGTTCAAAAACTTCAAGGCGGATGATCCTGGCATTAAAAGAGCTCTGATTGATGGGTTCCCTGGAGTGTTGGAAAACCGCGACCACTATGGAAGGAAGATTCTTCTGCTGTTTGCTGCCAATTGGGATCAGAGTAGGTAAATGTAGATAGTGTCTTTACTTAGTTTTTCTTTTCCACTGCATTTCCACTGCATTTCCACTGCATGTATGGGGTTATATGGCTTTATAAGTAAAGAGTTTTAATTTTAAAAAATATATTCCACATACCCACAAAGAAGGTTTTAAGGCCACAGGTATGCTGTCATCAAAAGGCAAGTCCAGATTTCCAGTGGTGTTTTAGAACAATAGAATTATAGTATTGGAGTGATAAGAAATCTTAGAAGTTATTATAATTTTTATTGGAGTAATTTTTTTAATAAAACTGAAAGTGATCTTCTAAAAGACCCCTCTATTATCTTTCATGTTTTCATCTTTAAAAGCAACAATAACAAAAATGGATTCAGTAGATGGCTTTACCTCAAGTGTTTTGAACACATAAAGTCATTTCTTGGATCCTTTTCATAACTTTGATATCCTTTATTTGTCCCGAGTGCTAGATGTTTGTATCCAAATACACTATGTCTTTCTCCTTGAAAGTTTATAAAGAATCCCAAACTCTCCATGCCCCAGACTGAAAGCATTATCCTCTCTATACCTGTTCTTCCAGTTTCTCAAGCCAGAAATTCTTGAATGACCTTTGCTCTAGTCTTCACATCCAACTAATTTCTAAGTCCTACCCCTTTCTTTTCGAAAATCTCTCAAGTCTCTTCACTTCTCTTTGTTCCCATCACTATTGCCTTAGTTTAGCTTCTCATCATTTCTCACTTATATTTCTACAAGAAAGTAGAAATATAAGTGAGAAGCAGATGCTACTCTGCTCAGTAGCATCCTGCCTCTGGCCTCTTCTGGGACATTCTAGTTTGCATGATAGCCAGGATAATCCTTCCAAAATTCTGTAATGTCACTGCCCTGATTAAAGTTCTTCAATGACCTTCAAAGCTTTCAAAGTAAGTTAATTCCTTTTATAATCCACCTTATACATTTCCTGCTCTGTGTTACCCTCTGCCCTTCTGTTCTCTGGTCCAAATGGTTGGAAGTATAAGATTTGCCTTGAGCAGTGGTGATTTTGACATATCTCTAACCCTTTGGACTTGCTCCACCACACTCCTAAAGAAGAGACCAATCATCCCCATCACAATTTCATCCTCTTGGACTCAGTCTGCCTATTAATTCACATCCATCCTTATGTTCTTCAGGCAAATAGTTTTCATTTACTCTACCTCAACCCTATTTTGGTCAGGTGCCCTTCCTCTGCTCATATTTCTATTAAAGCATTCATAATAAGATTATAAGAATCACAGTTGTCATAGATAATAATTTTGAACACTTACCACACATTCTGCTAAGCAAATGCTTATATTGCAATATATTGCTCATATTGCAAATGCTTGTAATGGAAATGTGTGTGGTGTGTGTGTGTATAGGTGTTACTCTTTGCCAATTCAATATTTGATGACAATTTAATGTTATGTAGCTAGTGAAATATGGAGTGGGAGCCCCCATGATCTGACTGAAGAACCAGTTGCCTTAACCCAGCCTTATTGTAAATGAGTTTACCTTGTACATTCTTACCCTCCTCCCCAAACTGCAAGTTCTTAAGGGCAGGAGACTATATGTCTTTTGCATGTTTACTTGGTTAGCATATGGCACAATATTCAATGAACGTTGAATGCAAAAAAAAATGAAAGACTTCATCTCCAAAATATCAATTGTGGCTTGAGCTTTTACAGGAATATCTTCATTAAAATCTTTATATTTTGAGGGAATACACAGGTTTAGCTTAAAAAATATATCCAAGAACCTTTATAATACCATTAAAAGGAATTTCTAGGGTGCTTCTTCACTGCCTCACATCACTCTTCCTCCTCCTCTTAAAAATAACAGTAGTGTAGAGTTGCGGTAGTGTCTTCTATCCTTGGAAAGGAAAGGCATTTGAATGATTTAACATTATCTGTCTAGAGTTTGGTCAGGTCTCTACTTAGACCAATAATAACGATATGGAATAACATCATATTATAATACATCATATCATAATTAACACAATTAATGATGTGTGTTTCATTACTTTGTTCCAATGATGAGAAAGATTTCTGGGTTCTTATATTCATGCACCTGTGTTATTCAATCAACAAACATTTGGAGAACACAGACTTTGTTGTAGGGCTTGTATAAGGACAATGACAAGAAGGCATGGTCTCTGTCAGTGAAGATCCCATTGCGTAGCTCTTTGTCCAGCAAGGATGCAAACATAGGAACATCTAGCCCCTGTCTACCACAGGACAGCTCCTTCTGAGACACACAAACCACCAACACATTCATCAGTGTTAAACTAGGGGGAGCAGTTGTCCTCCTGAGAATGGCAGATTAACATTTTGGATTTTGAAACAGGAACGTTTTGATGATTCTGGAGAATAATTGTGCTGACATCATTTGTGCTAAGTGTTGTTAGTGTTCTAGAACTTCCATCTGCTAAGGCAGACGATGCAGAGAACACCAGTTGTGGTGATGTACATATGAAGAAATGAGCCATAGTAAGATATTTTATTTTGTATTAGAATTTGGGTGTATATATCCCAAAATGTGTTGTAAAATAAGTAAGAAGTAACACATCTCTGAGGAAATAATCCAAATATTTATGATTATGATAACCTTGAATGAGTTACTTTCCTTCTCTGTTCCTTGGTTTCCTCATGTGTAAAATAAGAAGCTTGAACTATGTAATCCCTGAGAAACCTCCAGCTCTGATGGCTCATGAATGTGAAGCTCATTCAGCTTCATCCGATAGAGGGGAAGGGATTTAAAAATTCACATTATCGGCTCTTAATTCCCTAGACTTTTTGAAGTAATATTTCTCTTTCCCTGTCCCTCTCCCATCTCTTCCTCTCACTTTCTTCTTTCCCCCAGCCTACATATAAAATATTTGTTCTAAACCATTTGCTTTTAACATGGTAGTAATGATAAGGCTATTCCATTGGTAGTCATAGAGCATTGGATGCAAGCAAATTTCATTTTGAATCTGGATATTATCATGTCACTTACTGGTCATCTGACCTTGGATAGACAACCTCTCTGAGACTTGGTTTCCTTTACTGTGTGGTAGGGATGATAATGATGTCTATGTTTGATTGGGAGAATTGCATGAAGTAATGCATTGAAATCCATAGTTTGGCACACATTAAGTACTCAATAGCTTCTAGCTTTATTACTAATATTTAAAAATATACCACTACAAAAGTAGTAGAGTACAGATGGCAAATAAATTAGAACCCAAGGCAAGAGTACAATAATGAAAATGGGAGTTGGGCAGAGTGCTGTGTGCCCACACGCTCATCCTGAGCACCTGCTCTCTCCCAAATGAGTTTCCTGTCACACAGACCCACTCCAAATGCAGCTCAAAAGGCCTGGAGGAGTTAGCACAGCTTTGCAAAGTGCCTGCATCACCATCATTGGGGGCCTCAGATAAGTGGGAACAAAACGTCTCATGTGAAAGTTTTACTGAGAATAAAATGATAATTAATATGATTAACATGACATTAGTCTCCTTCATATAGACTCAGACACATGAACAAAGTACAGAACTGAGAGGGAAGGGAAACTCTATTCTCCAAAGTCATCTGCAGGGCCCTGGCTATTGAGGTTAGCTGTGACAACAGATAGCCCTTGGTCTGCCTGAGTACAACTGGCCTTGTCTAGAAATTGGGCCTCAGCAGAAAACTGTCTGGCTTCTGTATTTTCTGAGACCACTGGGATGAACTGAAAAGAGTCAGATGAAATGATGGTCCTCTGACAGTCAGTAATTTACTTTCTAGCTCACCAGTGTGGCATGCAGTGGGGACCTAAGTAAACACTATTGTTCAATGAGTCCTTTGATCTTTCTCACCTAAACTCATATCAGCATTGGCAAGAACTCACAATTTGCCCCTGTAAGATCCAACAAAAAGTAAATCCATTTCTTGCTTCTTTTTGAGCTATAGATGTGCCCCTGATCATATAGCCTAGTTTGCCACAAATACCCTGGTACTGCAGAAGGAAATATGATCATAGGTCTATTTATTTCTGGATTTTATTTAATGGAAAAAGAGTTAAACTTAGTCAAGGTATTTTTTTCCCCCTCAAACATTTTAGAGTCTCAATTTATCAAATGGAAATAGGTAAGATATCAGGCCTATTGGGCTATTGCAAGGATTAGCTCCAATTGCCCTACTTGGTAGTGTCCAGGAAGCAGAATAGAATGTGATTAAGTGCACAAACTCTGAAGCCAGATGGCCATTTTTAAATCCCAGCTGCCTCCTACCAGTCACATGCCAGAGCATGTTGCTCAAATCCTCATTACCCTCACTTTCTCACCTATAAAGTGGAGGTGACAATGATCATGGATTAGCACTATTTAATGCTCAATAAATAGTAGTTGCTCCTTAAAAAATAAATCAGGCAAATATCTAGTATACTGCGTCACAAGATATACTTCCTAAATTTGATGCTATTACCAAATTTCTTCTACCCGAAGAAAATTTAAAAAATACTACTGAGACCTCAAGCTACCTTGCTCCAAAGTCTTCTATGATAGTTCAGTTGTGGCTGGGAGGCCATCTGTGTTAGTACCCCCAACTAATGTATTGTTCATTATGTCTTCAAGTTATAAGAAAAGCATTTGGGGGGATCCAGATAATGAAAGCCCCATAATATAATACTATCTATTAGTGCTATGTGTAGACCAGCTGGGTCCCCAAGTACTTAGATAGAGAAAATACAATTGGAGATGCAGGACAAGTTATAATATGTAGAGTTAACATTGAACATACTTTTGTCAGTATGTTGTTTATTTCTCATAATTACTCAGTAATCAGCAAGCAGGTTGAAAAGTAGTTTAAAAATTGTTTCTACTTAAAAGGAGGAAAAAATTATTTTGGTATATGATCTTGAAATTTAGTACATGATTGGCTGGCTCTATTCGTTTTAGGCCTGTGGTGGGGCAGAACATGCTAGTGGTAGGAGAGTGTGGTGGAAGAGACTGCTTACCTCACGGTGGCCAGAAAAAAAAAAAAAAAAAGAAAGCATGATAGAGGGAAGGACTGAGAACAAGACATAACTTTCAAGAACATACCCCAAGTGACTTACTTCTTTCAACTAGGACTTCCTGAAGTTTCTATCAACTCCCTATAGTTCATTAAGTTATGAATCCATAATGGATGATCCACTGATGGGGTTAAAGTCCTCATGATCCAATTGCCCATCTGAAAGACCCCACCTCTGAACACTGCCATATTGGTGATAAAATTTTCAACACATTTCAATATTAGGGATATTTCAGATCCAAACCATAATGATGAAGCACTTTAAGATGGAGTTAAGTTAGGGTGTATTATTAGAGAAAAAAAGGAAGCTGATGCACAAATTGATTACTACCTTCATGTCTATGGATTTATTATAAAAAGGAAAAGGATCCAGTGGGCTTTATCTCTCTAGAATATAGAAAAAAGGATAAAAGGTTTGGATGGAAGATTAGGAAGTCTGAGCCAAGATCTCAGACCTAGGACTGGGGTAAAGCTGAGCAAGTAGGAAAAATGTAAAGTCATCCCCAAACTCGGCAACTTACTCAAAAAGCATAATATTGTAATGAAATATTTTAGAAATTCACAATTAATGTAAAAATTCCTACTAAATAAAATATCAAAGATTTAAAGAAAGTAGCATAAGTATTTCCAATTCTTTTCCTTTTGCCTCAGGCTCCAATTTTGTTCAGGACAGCACACAAACCAATCAGATTTCCTAAGAGAAGAGCCTTAAGTCTGTTCCTTTCAATTATATCACAGTACATAATACTGTACATGCATATACAATACCATCGCACCATGCCTTTATAACTCCCAAGCATTTCCATATATGTTTTTTTAAAATTTAATGCTCAGAACAATTTGGGAGATTCAGTGTCACGGAGTTACTGATGACAGAAAGGAGGGTAGTGAGGAGATGGTGCTTTCCTAGTCAAGGAGCAATATGACTCATCCATGGAAAAACTTAGACTCAGGGCTTCCAATTCCAAGTTCATTTCAAAGACATAGGGAGACCATCGTTCGGCCTCAGAGTAGTTAGATATTTCAGAATACTCATGGAGCGTCTGCAAGGCTGCAGATGGATTTCTTAGGTGGAGGATGAGGGTACCTGAGTGCAATGAGGTACCCTGGAGAGGATCTGAGGTCTGACTGGAGTGACTCTTAAAAGGAGCATCACTGGTATGTAGAGCTGCTGATTCCTAATGTGTATGACTGTGTCCAGTGCTGTGGAATGTTTACCATCACTTCCTGGCATTGGGACAACCAGAAAGACTTGCATATTTCCAAAGTGCCTGGGAGAGATGGAGTCCACTTTGAGATTCCCCCCAGTGTGTGTGTGTGTTGGGGCAGGGATGTCTGGAAATATCCTTCTATCACCATCAATCGAATTATTATTCTTTGTGTGCTTTTCTGCCAATTTTCATATACAGTCATCCCTCTGTGAGGACTTGTTCCAGGACTCTCTATAAAAGCTAAAATCTACTGATGTTTATGTAAAATGGCATATGTACATTATCCCTTTTACTTTAAATCATCTAACTATTTCTTATAATACTTAATATAATATAGGTACAATGTAAATAGTTGTTTAACGTATAATGAAGTATAATGACAAGATAAAAAGTCTGAATATATTCAGTACAGATGCAATTTTTCTGAATATTTTCAATCCCTGGTTGGTTGAATCTGTGGATGCAAAACTAGTAGATATGAAAGGCCACATTTTCTATTATAGTCCTGCAAGGATCTATGATATGTACATAGGTATGCCCAACAGAGATAGGACTCTTCCCTGGTCTGTTTGAATATAAAGAAATATGCTTTCCCACTAAATCCATCAATGATCTCATTTCTACCCAAACTTGGAGTTTCAAAAGTCTCTAGCAATCAAAATATGAATTGTATGTTGCTAAGTAGCAAAGAAGTCCCAGGGTCCAAATTCAAGGTTTTTCACCACATACTCTGTTCAACTGTCTCTCAGCCCAGAGGCATGAGATGGCTAATTGTAGACTGTGAAGTCATTTCATGTGCACCTTATGAGGCTCAGACAGTGATGACTGCTTTACAAGTTTGTGTACCACAGGTTGAGCTCATTTGTGAGGCTGAGTGTTGAGGACTTGTCCAGTCTTCAGTGTGAGTAAAAAGAAAGTGGAGAGGGACTCATTCAGTTTGAGCAAATAGGAAATTGGGATGTTGACCTATAGACAAGACCTGCTGTTCTTTAGTGGGATAAAACTGGGTCTCATTTACTCTTTCACACACCCTATAGTAAACAGCTGAATAGCTACAGTAGTCTGGTCTTGTGTGTTTCCTAAAGGTCATAAGGCCGTGTGTTCCTGTTGAGCTCAGGTCCCAATATGGCATCTCCCAGCATGCCCCACATCAGGCCCTCCAGGCATCTAATAATGGGAAGACAAACATTATTAGGATGTTTGACCTTCTTTCCTTCACAGTTGTGAAAGCAAAGACACTGTTATATTTATTTATAAAGTGGAAAGTGACCTGTATTCTGTGCTCTTTGGGATGGGCGTTTTTTCTACTCACTGCCATTTCTGGGAAATTGGTCAGCCCTTCCTTGTCCTGTCATGCTTTGTGGTAATTTATCTGATGGATTTGCTGGACATAGCAGCTCTTTCAGACGTCACTGGTCATTGCTAATCTATGGCAACCTCTAAAGGGCTGAGGTGGCAAAAGCCCCCACAGCTCTGTGGGAGTGATGATTTGGCCGTGGGAGATGAGCTTCAAGCAGCTCTCTCTTCTGATTAAAACCCTGAGGCTGTAGGTGAGATATAACTCTTCAAACTATAAATAAGCTAGCTGATTGAGGCTCTCTTTTAGCTTTTACAAGAGCATTAAGGAGCTTTTTACAAGTAGCAGGGGTTCTGTGCCCCATTCAGTTTGATTGTTCTCAGTGATGAGAACTTGTGGCATGAAAAGGAACAGATTTCAGTAGCCATGTGTCCATGCCGAATATTGATGAGGAAAGAAAAAAGGAGGTAAGTGAGGGAGCTATTAGACTTCTTACCAGGGCCGCAGGGAACCCTGTTTCTCAAATCCCAAAGCCTCTTAAGGGAGATCCAGCAAAATGTTCTTCTATTAAAAACACTGCCAGAATCTCTGTGGTAGTGATCAGTTTTTCCAATTGTTATGAATTTGGGAATGAGCAAAAGGAGCTGGAAGGAAGGAGAGTTATCACAACCACAAAACAAAACAACATTGAAAGCTTATTAAGTACTTACCACGTGTTATGTAGTAATGCTCTTAGGCAGGCACTATAATATCCGTATTTTGCACATGATGAAATTGAGGTTCAGAAAGGTTAGGTAATCTTTCCAAGGTCACACAGATGAGTGGCTAATACAGGCACAATCTCAGACCTAATTTCTCACAACTCATACTGAAATTCATTTGCCAGATTTGGGGGCCTTTAATCAGATATTCAGGAGTGTTATAAGTGAGAAATCAGTGAGCAAGCATCAGCAGACACTTGAGCTCTCAAAGGACTTGAAAAGGATCTCATAACTCAAATGGAGAATCCTGTTACCATATTCCATGACTTCCAATGTCATGGAAGCCTAGAAAACCAAAGATTGAAACTCATCCAGTCTCTGTTCTAATTATTTGACAATAGTAACAGTGACAACAACAACAAAAACAACTTTGATTTTTTAAAATCCCAGAGTAGCAAAGGAAACTGGATATTGCTTGAAATGTGTTACCAAAAGTGACCCTAATCTGAGCCTACCTGCTGTCTTTGTTTACCTGTTCCTTGTATGAAAATGAGTGTTCATCTACACACTTTCAGCTTGCAAACAGAACCTCAGCTCTGCAGCTTAGTAGCCCTGTGACCATGGCAAGATACAAACTCTTTACTGAGTATCCTGTGTGCTTGGTGGCACTGTGAGGATGAAATGAGGCAGTGGTTAGGAAAGGATTTTGCACCTGAAGGGTCATTTTTTTTCCTCCATAGTTCAAGTGCTTTTCTCACTTTGACCTAAGCCAGACTCTAAAATGCCAATGATGTGAATTCCCAGTTGGTGGAAGGATCTTGTAAAGGAGAATAAATCTGTTATGTGCTTTTAAAAGCTGTTGATTGGTGAAAGAATGAAGTTATAATGTGCTTAGATGGCTGCTTCCTCAACCCTTTGGATGTGTATACGGCTTGTCATATGTGATGGCCAAACAATTCTTTGGATATTTCTTTTAAATCCCTTCTTCCTCCAAAAAAATTTCTTATTGACATCCCACCACTCGCAGGCTAATTCCACTTAGTCCAGGGCTCAGCTGCTTTCTGCCCACTGTCCACATCCCCTTGTGATTGAACTCCGGCTCTTACAAGCGTGCCTGTTAACTGTCTCTCCTAGAGATTGAATGGAAGAGGGAGCCATGGGTTCTCTGCTAGAAGGTAGCAGGGCAATGCGACTGGATGGCACATGGATGGCACATGGCACAGGGCAATGGATGGCACATGGCTCTACAATGCTGCTGCACAGGCTACTGCATTTGCATCTGAGGGGACCTTCAGGACCATAAGAACAAGTTTTTTATTGACAGCATTTCTTTCTAGGCCAGCTGCTCCTCCCCACTACTTGCCTTGTAGATGACAGAGAGAGGGGGGAGGGGGAAAGAGAGAGAGAGAGAAAGAAAAATCCTCCTCTGATGGCCAGAAATTCAAGAACCTAAGAATAACTTCTTCTCCAGGCAAGTCCTGGCTAAGGCAGCCAGAGCAAAGCTTGCTCGCCATTACTCCACTTAACACTGTATTACAGTCTGGGGGCATGGCCAGCGTTTGCTCTTAAAAAGTCCAGTGTCAGTAAAAGAGCCCACAAAAAGGGCACTTTTAATCAGTTTTTGCCTGCATTCTGTGTTCACTAGCAGATTTTCTAATGGGCAGAACAGATTCCCGAATGGCTGCACCGCAAGGTTTTTTCCTATATTAAAGCTCTTCAGGGCCATTAATTGCTCTCCTCAGTTTACAGAAAACCCAGAAAGCATCTTCTAACCCCTTTAAGAGGAGTATGCTGTAGAGCTGAGAAGGAAGCCCCCTAGCACAGACTTCAATCCCCAGTCCCTAAGCCTGAGCCTCATCTCTATAACCATCCACCAGCTCTCCTGCCCTTTAAATATGGTTCCCAGATAATCACTCCTGAACGGTGATATACAGAACCTTAAACAGCTGCCGGGAGTGATTAACTGCCCGTGCTTCGCTGAGGTTGTAAATCAAGCCCAGAAGCCATTTATTGTGACTGTACTATAAAGCAGTTGAAGTTATTGCTACTATACTGCAAAATGTAACATCAGACAGGAAAATAAAGAGAGGGTAAATTTTGTTGTGAAGCTTTTAGCGTGATGTGTTGTTTTCCTTTCCACATTCTCATTCTGCTCCTCACTATTTTTCTCTCCTCTTGGCCTGTTTCTTCCCTGTCTCCATAACCCTTGCCCAGGGTCTCTCAATCTAATTTCAAATGTGGTACTTTCCGTGTCATTCCTGATCACAGTGTTAATATTAATAATGCTCCTAGGCATGTAGCATCTCCTTATTTCCTGTTGTTTTATTTAATACTCACACCAATTTATGAAAGATACTATTATCTTCATTTTAAATAGTGGGTATTTAATCTGAACCTGTCACAAGGCCGGTTAGTGCTTTGATCCTGAGGATGGGGTCTCCTGATGGGGTCTGCTACTGGGAAATTCATCACCTTATCTTAGCTCAAAATTTGTTGCAGAATTCTTTCTCAGCCATCCTTAATATTTCCTAATAAAGTTGGTCCAGTCTTTCACCATACATTTTGCAGTATAAAACCTTACTAATTTGTCATCATTTCCTTTATCTAAAGGACATCTTTCTTCCACTTGAGTCCAGAGTCTCCCTCATCAACCCCTTCTCCCTCTTCATCTCACCTCCTCCCCACCTTTGCTGTGTAGTTCCTCCTACCCTGGCTTCATTCCTCTCATGGGGTTAGCATGCGCCATACAGGAGACCGAGAAGAGGTATCTAAGCCAGCTGGGAAGCTGGGACTTCAGAGAAATCTTCTTGGAGGGGTAATCCAACTAGAAGGAAGAGTAAGGAAAGAAGGAGAGGGAATATGAGGGAGGCTGTTTGAGACAAAAGTGCACAGGATGCCATGATCCTGGGGGACAGAAATGTCCTGTTGGGAAAACCTCAGTTGGTGCCATTGAGCATGGAAGATAAGGGCTCACATGGTGAGAGATGAGGCTGAGGAGTTTGGCTGAGGCCAGGAAGGAAGAAATTTGGGTTTTATGCTAAGGGCACATCAAGTCTTTCAAATCTCATATCCACAGTAAGAAGCTTTGTCACTGCCTAGGCAGCATTGATCTCTCCTTTGTCCTTCCCTGAATGCCTGATATAGTAATCTTCTTTACAACGTACTCTCTCACACACCAGGGAAACTCCCAGAGGCAGGACTCTGTATCTTTTCCTCCACAGTATCTGTGGGTACAGCATAGAGCTCAGAGCTGGCTGACTTGTGGGGGAGAAGTGTGGAACAATGGAAAGCCCAAATGAGGAAAGTTCTTTCTAGACTCTTCCCAGTTACAATATTCCCATCAAGGCGACTGGTGTGGGCAACTGAACTTGAGAATGAAAGAGGAAGAGACAAGGATGCTTCTGGCTACTCTTCACCCATGATTCTCTGCAGGACCAGATGGTTGTAGAAGTGGCTTCAGCAACAAGAGTGTGGGATGGGTTGATAGTAAGGATTCTGGAGAGGCTTATCCACTCTGTGACTCCGGCTCTGGGTACCAGTTTCCTCATCTAATAATAAGGTTATGGAAGGCCATGGCTTCAGTTGTACTCTCTCAACCCTTAAATTCTATGTGATTTACTTTGGATCAGACCGAGTTAAGAAGAGATTTCATGTTGTAGGAATCTCCACTGTTAAGGATGCGGAACTCCAGGACTGGAAGCCTGCCTCCCTGCCTTGTTCTTTGGGAGTGGCTTCTTATTTCTACTCAAGACTCTATCACTCTGACAGGTTTGTGTAGACTTTGGTGATAGCTCATCTCCTCATGAGTTTCTGAGGGGTTAATCCATCATATGTCACCGCATGATGCTAATTAGAATATCATACCACTACAGGTAGAGTGTTGCAGCTTGAGGCTTGATCTGTGGCATCTTTCCAAATAATACTGCGATGCTTCATTTACCTCATATCTTTCTATTCCAAAGGTGTTAAATTTCCCTACAGTTGAGGGTTGCCTTTTAAGGTCCAGTTTTAAAATTTTTATTCAATTCTGGTTAAAACAAACAAACCAACAGAATGTGTTTCTTATCCTTATTACATAAAATATAGTATTTTCTTCTTGAAAAATGCTTACTATAGTAAATAAATGTAATTGTACTCTGGGCTGCAGAACAATGACGATCCTTGGGGTATTCTTGTCTCTCTGCCACATGGCCCATTCTGCCATTCTTTTCGAGTTACCTAATATATACTTTTAAGTTACTTTTTTCACCTCTTTGCTGTCAATTCAAGTTGTTGTTAGTGTATCGCTTCAAAATCCTCTTTTTTTCTAATATTTTGGGAAGACAGAAAACTAAGCTCATTGAATTACATGCCTTGGGTGAGAACCTATAGGGAATCCCAGGACATAAAGTAAATGAGCTGTAGCAGTGCATGAATTTTATAACATCTCATCTGTTTTATCAGAAATATAGTTCTGCCTAATGCACCAGCAGGCAGGGCATGAAACATCTTCCATTGCAGCATCTATTTGTAACTGTGCAAAACTGAAAACTTGAGCAGATTTCCCTTGTTGATTTCTTCAAACTTTGGAGTCATGTTCTTTACCTCCCTGACTCCTGCATCTTTCTCCTCTTTAAGATTCTTCCCAGCCTAACAGAAAGTGACCTACATCTTCCTTTAAACTCGGACTAAAACTCTTTTTTATCAAAGCAGAGGCTAGCCTTTTTGTTTTCATTTTTGAACTTTTCCCAGTTATTAAATATAAGGCTTTGTCTCTCAACAAGAATATATTAGGGGAAGAAAAATAAAGCATTTTATTTTTCGATTACCTTTTATTACCTTCTTTGTATCTTCCTTCCTCATCTACCCTAAGGTGTGTGTGTGTGTGTGTGTGTGTGTGTGTGTGTGTTGATGGGGACTGAACTCAGGGCCTGCGCATTCTAGGCAAGTGCTCTACCACTGAGCTACCTCCCTGGCCCAACACCTACCCTGAGGCAATGGGAATTCAACATCTTTGTCAGTGGACCCCTTCCCTTTGGTCCCCTCATCCAAGTTACCACCCACTTCTCCCTTTCAGAGTGGTCATCCTGACCTATGACTGTAGCTCCATCACTGTGGCCATAATTTTTATATTTATAGATTTAAATTTCTACTGATTTGATCCCTCCAGTACCCAGACACCCCAGTGCTTTAGATAGATGAGGCTACTGGATAAGTGAGCCAACCTAATCTGGGTCATTCTTTACCAGAGGACAGCCATCTTTGGTCTACAATTGGCTACTGGGAATATGTGAATCTCTTGACATTGTAGACACTTGTGCAGAGGAGAAGGTACCAGCTTCTATCTGATTCCTAGCAGATTCACAAACAAAAGTTATTATCTTTCTATTGGTTAGCCCAAGAGTACAATCCCATGGTGTACTAGGGAAACAGATAACCCTACTGGGATAGTATTACAGAAGGGTTGCCCAATGGATTGATTGCTGTGTCCTAAATAGGAAGTATTATGTGATTGTAAGGATAAGCATTCTCATGGTGGGGAATCATGAAAATAGAGAAGGTGCTAGGACATTAACAATTGTCCTTGGTCCTATCACTTAGATGAAATCACTATTTTCATTGAGAATTGAAGTTATGTTTTACACATGCACACAACTGAGCTTATACTGTGAATAGCTTAGTTGTGTTCTGGAAATGTTCCAACCTCGGTTCCCGTCAGCCGTCTGAGTGTGCCATCTCTCTTTGTCTCCCAATTCAATGCATTATCATGCATACTCTGATCTTAATCATTTCAAGCCTTTCTGTGCTATTTTATTTTAGATGTGGTTTTTGTAAGAGACAACTGTTATGGATGGTGTTACTGTTTAATGCTTTTTCCTTTGCTATTTATGTAGTGGGTTTTTGTTGTTGTTATTCATTTTTGCTGGATACATTTATTTTTATTTAATATTTTTCTGGCAATGATTTAAAAGATAACCTTTATGCTTTTGATGTTAGTAGTAGCTAATTTAGAGTTTTTGTTTCAAAGACAATCCTAGATTTGTATTAAATTAGCTCTTACAGTAAATAATAAATTAGGTATTTAAAAAACCATCTGTCTTTGTCTATTCAAGCTGCTCTAACAAAATACTATAGTCTGGGTGGCTTATAAGCAACAGAAATTTATTTCTTACAGTTCTAGAATCTCAGAAGTACAAGACCCAGTTACTAACAGATTAGAAGTCTGGTAAGGGCCCACTTCTTGGTTCATAGATGATGTCTTCTGGCTGTTTCCTCACATGGTAGTGGGGAGAACAAGATCCCTCGTTTCTCTTTGTAAGAGTAATAACTCCCCTGGAACCTTCTTGATTTAATCACCTCCCATCTCCTAAGACCATCACTTCAGGGTTAGGATTTCAATGTATTAATTTGGCAGGGAGACAGGAACACCATCTCTTGCAGAAGATGATAAATGTACAAATGTAATACATTACAGTACACCACCACTCATCTTAGCTGTTCTTTATTTACTCTGTGGTTATGGATGCCATAATTTGTTTTCTATTGTCTTAAAAATAAAGGCAATCATTTCTTTCACTTAAAAATGTCCTTTGAAAATCCATTTTATAACTAATTGTAACACATTTTAAACAAACATTTGAACTCATCTCTCTATGTGACTTGTTTCGTTTTTGTTCAATGCCTGTTCTTCTACCAAGATTTCCCCATCCTGGACTGGTTTTGATATTCTCATCGTCCTGTCCTAGATTTTCTGATAGCTTATTCAGGAAGACTGCTGTGGAGTAGAATTCTGTGTGCCCCAGTGGTGGAAGAACAGCTCTTGTTTTCTTTCACTCATGCTGGATGACCTGCCTGGGACACACTTTAGGGCTTTGTCCCAGGAGCTGTGTGGTGATTTTCTGGCTGGCCTTTCAGCACCTTGACTGCTGAGGAGTCTGATTGTGTTGTGGATTTTTTTCTGGGTGACCTGATTATTCTTCTGGATGCCTATCAGATTCTCTCCTTCTGTTCCTTCCTCCCCTTCCTTTCAGACTTGGAAAAATTCCTTCTGCTTGTGCTTAGGAGTGCTTTTTATCCTGACATTTTATTTTCTTGGAACATAATGTACACTAAATTTTCTAACTACAGTGCTTATTTATGTCAGGAAATATTTCCCATATTGCTACAGTTGATTACTCTCTCATTTCTCATTCAGCAAGTGTGTGGACTTTTACAGTTCCTCCCACCAGAGTGACCCTCTGTGTCAGTTTCTTTAAGTTCCAAGGATGCAATATTCTCTGATGTCTTTTTTTAAGGACATATGAGAAATTTTCATTTTACTTTCAAATATTTTCTTTTGTTTAAAACAATCAATCTGCTTTAGAGAGGGGGAAATGCCTGATCCTTTTCCTCCTCTTTAAATCTGCTTCAAGTTGTATTCTCATTGAAGCCCAATTTGATCATCTGATTTAACATTGCAATCCCTCCTCTTCCCTTGAGCTCCAGGTTTCCTTGATTCTATTTTGTTCTTTTTCCATTTACTTGTCACTTTCTAAAATACTATATATATTTTATTTGTTTGTTAATCTATCTTTTACTATTGTCCTTCTTTTACTCCCATTCCAGCTCCATTAGCATATAAACTCCTAGGAGAATAGGGATCTTTGTATATTCTGCTCCCTGATATATCTATCCCAAGCACCCGAAACTGCCCCCGGCAGATACTAGGTACTCATTAAATATATGTTGGGTAAGTTATTACATTCTTAAGTGTGCCTAAAGAGTCAGTGACTTATTCTGTTCATGTTTATACAAGCAGATGTGTTCTCTAATATTCATACATAGTTGTGCAGAATAGGTCCCTTTGGAGACTGATGTGGCTCCTCTGCGCACTATTTCAAGTCCTCATACACATAAGGAAGGGAAACTACACATTGGCTGTAAAATGGAGTCATCTTTCCGAGGATTCTCACCCTGAAGTGAAGGATTATGGAACGATTAGCAATAAGGAGTGTTGTCTCTCTGCTGAACAGCTTCTTCTATGTGCTTGACATGAGTGTCCAGGACCAAGTGTGCATAAGTGCCTATCTATGATGGTGTCTGGGATCCCACCAGCCTAATTTGATCTTCCTTGTCTTATCAAAAATGAAGACAAGGGGGCTGGGAATGTAGCTCAGCGGTAGAGCGCTTGCCTCGCATGCGTGAGGCCCTGGGTTCGATCCTCAGCACCACATACAAAGCAGTATAATAAAGACATTGTGTCCATCTACAACTAAACAAAAAAAAATTTAAAAAAAAATGAAGACAAGGTAAGCTTATTATTAGCGGAAATACAAGGATAAGGTAGCTCTTATTTCCTTCTGGAAACAGAGGAATGGACTATCAATAAGTCATAATAGTTCCTCCTCATTTTCTCAGCTCACTTCTGTTCTATTTGGAACTAGTCCCCTTCTTACTTCAAATAATCAATAAGGGAATGCATGAATGCTGTGGACTGACTGTGGTTTCCCCCCCACAGTTTCAAATACTAAAAGCTTGGTTCTCAGTGTGGTGGTGATGAGGGATGATAAAGAGGTAGGCTCTGCTGAAAGGTAATGAGGTCCTGGGGCACCACCTGCATGATTGGATTAATTTGGTCTCACAAAATGGGTTGCGTCTCATGGAAATGAATTAGCTCTCCTGGAAGCAGGTTGTTTTAAAGAGAGGCTGCCCCATTGTTTGGTGTCTAATGCGTGCAGCCATTTCCCTTTTTGCTTCACAGCCATGTTATGATACAGGCCAGGGCACCCTTGCCAAGA
This sequence comes from Geosciurus inauris, assembly GCA_004024805.1. Lineage (NCBI taxonomy): Eukaryota > Metazoa > Chordata > Mammalia > Rodentia > Sciuridae > Geosciurus > Geosciurus inauris. Next base: position 121,739 of record PVHX01000983.1, on the reverse strand, counting down.
TGCTGAAATCATGCTGCTTAGACCTTGTAACTGCCAGAATTGTGAACCAAACATTTTTACTTGTCAAGTATCTAGTCTCAGTTATTTTGTTATAGTAACACAAAATGCACTAAGACAGTGATCCTTTTCTCCAAGAAAACTCTGATATCTGCTTGTGCTTCTTCTAACTAAAACATACTTTAATATTCATTTAAAATTTTTTCTTCTCCAAACAAAATTGAGTTTCACTTTGACCCATCCTCTTTTAGTGCTGTGTTCCTTATGATACTCTTTTAAACATATCATTAAATGTGCATATTTTCTCTTTCCTAATTCTGTTTAAGTGCTTAAAGAACACAAACTGTCTCAGCTCTTCATTGCTGCATAATAGAACACTGTAAGTCTTAATAATATATTTTAATAAAAATATATTATTTTTTATAATTCTGTAAGTTGACCATATGATTCTTCCAGATAGTGGGTTCTATCTGGACCCACTAACATGGATGTGTTTAGTTGGGAACAGAGGAAACAACATTTGAGTACTGGGCTTAGCTGGAATAGGTAAATGGCTGGGTGTTCTTTTATCTTAGGTTACTTCACTACTTGGTGTTCTCAGGGAAGTTCTTGAAGAGGACAAAGGTAAAATCTCCAAGACCTTTTGAAGTCAAGGGTTACACAGTCACTCCTACCCTTCCTACTATTCAAAGCAAGTCACAAAGCCAATCCAGATTAAAAGGCAATGCATATCTGGATGGGAGAAAAGGCAAAGTGGCTTTGCAAAGGGGCATGGTGGGTTGGGAAGAATTCTTGAAGATCTGATTATTAGCAAAGATTCATCCTCTGGCCAAAATAATTACACACACACACACACACACACACACACACTCACACTCTTTAAAGTCTTGCTTCAGTTTTCAGTGTCTAGATCAAAGGCTGTGATCCCATGATTTCCACCAGATCCAAAAGTGGACATAGTTTCTCTGATGCAGTATCTTGGAAACAGCAACTATGGATCTCAAGATCTGTGGACTAAAATGCCAAGTTATCCTCTTGTATCCAATATTTCATGAAGTGGATAACTATGATAGGTACTCTTGACCAAAGCAGGAAGCACATACAATTCCTAGTTCACAGCAGTCCTAAAATCCAGCAGGGTCATGTTGCCAGTTCTCTCTATGTAATTGAATATACATTTCTTCTCTTTTGAAGTAATTTCTTGGTTTCTGATTCTCCTTGGCATTTGGCTCTGGGCTCTAGGCTCTACCCACTGAGACATCTTTTCTCTTTATTAAGAAATTAACTACGTGCACACACACACACACACACACACACACACACAGAATAACCATGTGAGGATATGGATGTGTTAATTAACTTGATTCTGGTAATCATTATGTAATGTATACATACATCTAATCATCACTTTATATACCTTTTAATACATACAATTTTATTGGTTCCTCATAACTCAAAGAAACTACCTTATATTTGCAACTTAGTAGTATTGTCAGCAATTGCCTATAGAACATTAGGGTCCAGAAGTCTTCCTTCATTTTGAATTGTCTAGTCTGTTTTAGTCCAATGAGTAGTGCTTTTATCAATACAACTCTCCTAAAAACATTGTGAGTTTCCTATGAATCTTCTCAGGGTTTGTACTGTGCTCCATATGCCACATATGTTCTCTTTTGAAATATACCTCTCTGTACTATAGGTGGGTAGTTGCTGTGTGGCAATATCTCGAGGGTCTTATATGCTCCAGCTCTAGCTGAAAGTGCCTACCAGGTATCATCTGAAGTCTTTCAGAGGTTTTAGCAAAGGTCTGCGAGCCACAGCCTTGGTTTGATCTTTATGTTGGGGCCATGTTGTACTGATAATAGTTTGTTAGCCAGACAGATTGAGAATATGAAGGAATTTAATTTTCCAAACCAACAAATCCTGAGCCTTTTACCTTTCTTTATGCTCACAAACTGAACTTTTCTTTCTTTAGTTCATCTCACTTGACATGATTTATCATACACAGCAAAAAGTGCCAATTGACACTGTCAACTTTCTGCCAGATCCACAAGCTCATTAGGTACATTTTCTATGCTCAACAGTACCTCAAAAAATAGGCTTGCAAATGTTCATCACTCCATAAATGGATTGCCTGTCTCCAGCTTTTAATAGCAATTTCCTCACTGCTTTTCCAGCCCTTACTCACAGTCTTTTCACTGCCTTTCAGCCTACTCATGCAACCCACAGCTAAAACCAGTGCCCCCTGTTCCTTGTTGTTGTTATGGCAGGACCCCACTTCCAGGCACCTATTTGGGTCTGTTGTTATTTTTGGCGTAGTAAATATATCAAAATTCATTGGTTTAAAATAACAGTAATTTGTTATTTCCCATAATTCTGTGGCTTGACTGGGTGGTTTTTTGCTGATTTTTTTCCTGGTTTTCCTTACGTGATTGCACTCAGTGTAGCTAGCTGGCAACCACAGGAGAACTGGCCTTCCATCTCCATGCAGTCTTTGATCTGAGGTTTCTATATGGTATGAGGACCACAAGTTTCCAAGAAAGAAAGAGTGAAAGTTGCAAGATTTCTTGAGGCCTATACTCACTTCTCCCTTCCAACACATTCTGTTTGCCAAAACAAGTCACATAGCCAGGCTGATTTGAAGGGGTATGAAAAGAGACTTCACTTTTGTGGAGGGTGAGGATGCAGCAATAGTTACATCCAGAGGGGCGCGTTTGCCTGAGATGGGAAAAATTTGTAGCACAAAATTTTTGTGCTACAAATTTTTGTGCTGCATCTGAGATGCAGCACAGAAGCCAAGTCCTATTAGTTTTTGTATTCCTTATGTTACAAAACAGACATCTACTATACATAAGTGCTATACTATATGCTTATTGAAGTGAAGGAGTAAGAAGAATTGAAGAAATAGACTCAGCATTCAGAAACTTTCAAAAGCATTTTCTTCTGATAAATTAAGGGGGTTTCACTGCACATAATAAATGCAGCCAGAAAGATGCTGATTTTATCTTTTAATACTTGAATACCCTATAAGCATGATTCAGTTTGGTTAAAGGTTTTTTGATTTAGCCACGCTCATGAATATGATATTCAGGCTATTGCTGAAAGTGAGCTGAAGTAGACATTTTAGACCAGAGTCAAGGAACCCTCTATGTATGAACATACCTGGCCATATGTCTAAGTGTAAATAAAACCCTTAAGAAATGTAGAGAGGATTCAAAATGAGCTCTTTATAGAATAAGGCCAATTTTTTCTTTTTCATAAGAAAGAAAGAAAGAAAGAAGGAAAAGAAATAAAGCATTGTGTAATATATATTGCAGTAAATTTCATCCTGAAATAATCTAAATGACTTTAAATCCCAACAATTTGAGCTATGTTCAGTGCTAAGCATAAGCATATATAGATACTGGAATGATGCTTTTGTTGTCATGGTAATGTTTTATTGTTTGACATTTAGAAACTCATTTAGCATTTGTTTATTAATGAGTAAAACAGAAAACAGATTATTTCTAATCACTTTTAGTACTCTTATTTGCAGATAAATATTTTCTCTTTTAAATAGGCACTTTAAAGAGGAAAAGATTATGTTTTCCACTTTTCTGTAGCAAGTTCAGAGTATTACATTTGTTGGCCCTTAATATTTGCTGAATTAAATCAAATGGAGCTTCTAATTTTAATTCTAACTGTGACTTAAAAGTTTCAGCTTTTTGGTATGATTTTATTCCTGTGTGTACATTGGAAATAAATCCTTTTGAGATATTTTTGAAGGTGTTTTTTTCTTTTTCCTTTAAAGGGGTGTCACAATATAGTAGGACCAATGAACTTATACTCAAGTATTCTTGCCTTGCATCAAAATTAGATTCAGTGGCTTCTCCGTACCATTAGCATTTAGAACCACTTAAATTAATTGCATTAAATTCTTCACTAATCAATAAACTGTGCCATAGCCTTCCTTGGCTTGATTAATCTATGTGGATTCAATAAAATCCACCATGTGCCCTGCGCTGTGACACCCAGTAGGAAAAAGACAAAGTCCCTACTCCCTACGATCTATGTAATTGGATTGAAGAAAACACTTCCATGAGAAGAATAATCTTGGTTGTCATAGCAGCTACCATATCTTGCATGCCTGTTCTTTGCCAAGTGCATTTTATATGTTATTCTCCATTTATCCAAGAACACAGTTAGGCAATTGTTGTGCCAAATTTTCAGCTAGAGAGATAGGCTTTGGGAAGTTTTAAAACTTGACAGAGAACATAGTTGTAGTAAGTGGTTGAAGCAGGAATTCCAACTCAAATTCAGTGTCAAAGGCCACACTCTTCCTGCTTGCTCATCTGCGGAATAGCTTGGAAAGGGACACATGGCGGAAAATCCTGAAAGAATACAAAGTAAGAATGTAGGCCCCAGTCAAGGATGGAAAAGAGAAAGAAATCGTAGTTGATTTTCCTAATAGGGCATATATGTGGCTTTGGTGGATGCCAAGCTTGAGTTGGACGGTAAAGATGGATGGGGACTAAACTGGCAGGATTTACACGGGCAGGTTAGAGCTGGGTGATGGTGGGTGGGCTGTCCTAGCCCTGCAGCATGTCTCTCCTGCCATCCCCACCCACCTTGCCCTGGCCAGTCTTACTTTTATCACCTCCTTTGACACTATCACAGAATGGTCTTCTCTCCCTCTTTCCAAGGCATCACATACGTCCATTACTCCCTTGCTTTCATAAAACCTTTTCCAGACTGCAAATTCAATGATGCTTCTGCAGGTCTCCAGCATGTGTTCATTTTTAGTTTATCTTAGATGGATTTCTATGTGTTTCTCATTTGTGTTTTTATGTTTTCCCATTGAAGTTGGTTGTCTCTCAGGAGGAGAAAAATCTCCTGAAAGCAAAGATTTGCCTTTTGTTATTAACTCTGCTTCATCATGCTCCTTTACTCTATTTACTCTGGACATTTGATAAATGCTACTGATGGACTAATTCAAAGGGATGTTGTGAGGAATAAATTAAGACAATAAAATTAATAAATGACAACCCACGAGACCTTTGATGAATGGTAGACTATCTAAAATGGAGTTTTCATTATTATATCTGCAAGTTCTACTTCTGCCTTCTTTTAGTTTTTATTTGCTTTTATTTTTACTTAAATTTTGTTCTGTTTCTCCCTTTTGACATTTCTTTATTTTATCTTTGTTCCTTTTTATTGATTGATTGATTGATTTGCATTTCCTTCTAATGATTGTTCTTTTAAGTTATCAACATAACAATGTAAATCACTTTGAAAGTTAAGTCATCATGTATTTTGACAGAAGACAGCATCTCCATACCTCTCCCCATCTCTATCTCTAATTCTCTTCTCAAAGGCATACAATTTCAACCATTTTAACTATCTTTTGGCATTTGCTTATATATTTTGAACTAATACATGGATACTGCTATTTGCTGATTATTTTAGTAACTATTTAGTAATATTGCTAAATTTATGGTACATAATTTTCCTTTTGTCCCATACTTTCCAAATAATTAAATCATAGTTTAGGGCTAAATCAATATTTATACCAATAGTATTATAACTATGTAAATATTATTAATAGCTGAGCCATATTAGAAAACTAATTACTTTTGAAAAAATATTTAAAGTAAAATGCTCTGATGAGATTCTTTCTCTACAACTTTTTGCCTTCTGTTCAGTTAATAGTTGCTTTTATAAAAATGTATTCATGTTTCGTGCATCCAGTACTGCCCACTGATCCAGGCAACAGGGGCCCCCGTCCTTGGTTATGAGCTTTAGATTCTAAAGTTTAGAGGGCTCCCTCTGAACTTCCCTTGTCCTGACCCTGTCCATGTAGTCAGAGTTACATAGATGCTACAGAGAGAGAAATGCCCATCTGGAGCCTGTGCTACTTGCCTTCCTGGATGTTTCTTTTGAGACCTCGCATGGTTCTTTGCCTAGCAAGTTCCAAGCCCTCTTTTTTTTTTCTTTCACTTATTTATTCAGCACAATATTGTTAGTACCTAATGTATAATAAGCAGCAGGAAGAATAATTGCAATATAACATGGCAAAAGCTATAATGAAATCATGAAGAATAATGCTGTAACAAAGGATAGAAATATTGCTTTGCAGAGCCAAAAAAAAAAAAAAAAAGCATGACAAAGTATATTCATCAATGGCACATTGAAGGATAACTGGAAGAGTCTCAGCTTTGTGAAGATACAGAGGGAGGATCCAAGCCCTCTTGCAATTCCCTCTTTGCAAAGGCAAATGGTGCCGCTCTGTGTATATCCAAGGCGAAGCAATGTCTGTAGGTTTAGGCAAGACCCCTCTTGGCAAGAAAGGAGCCAGGGTTGGGGCCATACAGCAGGCTGCAGAGTGCAGGCCTCCATCTTACTCTTGGCCTGATGAGGCTCAGAGCACGTTCACCCTTCAGTAACTCACTCTCAGCCCATGATGGGACTCCATCTCCTCTCAGTTCCTTCTCACATGTCAGCTAGTGCATTTGTTTTGTTTGGTTAGAGAAAGTACCTCCTTTCAATCATCCACATCTGGCAGCCTTGCTACACCACTGTAATCCATCACCACTGTAATCCATCTTTTCTGTCCTTTTTGGAATCCCTTCCGTTTTTCCACTGTGTTTTCTCCACTATTGCCTGGATCCCATGTCTTCTTTCTTGGTGTGAGAGAATGCACAGAAGTTAAATTACAGACTGGGAAGTATTTTATCATATCCCCACACCAAGCTTGGTATCAAATTTGCAGGTTGGAAGTCGATTTCCTTCAGCATTTTAAAGACATTGTTTCATTGATAAGCTTCTAATATTGTTGTTAAATTCAATGATATTTAAATCCTTGGTCCTTCACATGGAATTTCTTTCTTCTTTCCTGGAGCCTCTCCTAGGAAACATTTTCTGGTGTTCTGTAACTTCATATTGCTGTCTTTGGTTCAGGCCTTTTTTATTTACTCAGCTGAAGACTGTATGAGCCCATTCAATCTGAAAAACCAGGATCTTTTATCTAATTTATCATTTGTTAAATACTCTTCTACATTTTCTCTGGTCTTTACTTTTTTTGAAGTTCTGATAGTTGAAAGTATGATTTCTTAAAATTCTTTCTAAAAGTTAAAAAAAATATTTTCTTCCATTTTTTCTTTCTTTCTCTGTGTGTGTGTGTGTGTGTGAGAGAGAGAGAGAGAGAGAGAAAGAGAGAGGAGGGGTGAGAGAGAGAGTATGTGTGTCCGTCTGTCTTTGTTTTCTTCTCTGGAGAGTTCCCCAACATAATAGTCTTTTCCTTCTTCCTTTTTTGCATATGACATCACTCTTTTTCCTTTCTTGGTTGTTGTTTATAATGTCTTACCTCCTCTTTCCCTCATAGATGCAATATCTTTTTTCTTCTCTCTTAGGATATTAATTCTGATTTTCATTGCTGAGCTTCCTCATTTCCTCTAGATTTATTTCTTTTTTCTCTAGGCTTGTTTTTCCTCTTCTTGTTGGAATGTCTTCTCATATATCACTGATCTTTGTCTGGAAAATCATACTTCTGAGTCGGAAGACTGCAAACCTATTTGGAATTTCTGCATCCATTAGAAGTTCTGCTAACTTGATGAGATTCAAGGTGCCATGTCAGGGAGGCAAGCTCCCCTTTCTTTGGGGTATCCTCAAATGTCAGTGTCTTTAGATCTTTTTCCCTGAGCAAATGAGCATTCCCAGAGATACACTGTCTCAATAACCTGCCTGGGAAAAGGATGGCTTGCAGCTTTCTAGGAGCTGAATGGGGAAAAGGTCAGTAGTTTCTCAACTCTGGATATATAGGCTTTCACGGAAGCCCATTTGGTCCCTTGACTCTGACTTCAGCTGGCCTTGGTTGAAGCCTCTCTCTTCAACCCTGCAGACACTAAAGTGTCCTTCTGCTGAGTGGGCATCTGGATGTTGAGCTGCTCTTTAAACATTCCATGGAGGCCCCTGTCAGCAACCTGTTCCCATTTTCAGAGAAGATTCTATCTCCTGAGCGTTTCCAGGACTTTGTGTTACCGACTGACTTGTGTGTTGCTGGCTTCCTTTCTTTGGCCTGTTGCGGTAGTGACCACTTGTCCATCTGCTTGCCAGCTTCCAAATTAGTTGATAGTTCTTATCTGCCATCATCCCCTCAGATGTTCTTTTTTTTCCCTAAGCCTATGCACTTTTAAAACTTCTTTTACTCTTAGCCAGGTGCGGTGGCTCAAGCCTGTAATCCCAGCACTTAGGGAGGCTGAGACAGGAGAATCGCGAGTTCAAAGCCAGCCTCAGCAAAAAGCGAGGCGCTAAGCAACTCAGTGAGACCCTGTCTCTACATAAAACACAAAATAGGGCTGGGGATGTGGCTCAGTGGTCGAGTACCCCTGAGTTCAATCCCTAGTACCAGAAAAA
>PVHX01000983.1:101848-113254 GCA_004024805.1 Geosciurus inauris | reverse complement strand
AAACTTCTTTTACTTTTATGTAAATGAAATTTTAGCCAAAGAGGAGATAAACTCAAGAGTTCAATCTACCATGATTTTTTTTTTTTTTTGGTACCAGGGATTGAGCTCAGAGTCACTCAACCACTGAGCCACATCCCCAGACCTATTTTGTATTTTATTTAAAGACAGAGTCTCAGTGAGTTGCTTAGCGCCTCGCTTTTTGCTGAGGCTGGCTTTGAACTTACAGTCTTCCTGTCTCAGCCTCCAGATTCGCTGGGATAACAGGCATGCACCACTGCTCTCAGCCAATCTGCCATGTTTAACTGAAAGATTTACAAACATTTATTTAGTTTTGTTCATACATTTTTTAAAAATTATCCTATCAGTCTATTATGGACTGAACATGTGAATGAACATTAAAAATATGTGTATCAGTTGTCTTGAAACCCATCAAAGCTTTAGAGTCCATTTGTTTTTATATGCAATTATTGATTGTTTTTATTACATTGTTTAGGAAGTAAACAATGTATAAAAATATCCTTTGACTCAGGGTAAGAATGAATAAAAATGTGAGGAAACTTGAAAGCTTAATAAAGTTTTACATAATCAGGTAAAAACCACAATAAGAAGCAATTAAACTTAGAAAACCCTTTTAAAAATCAAAGCTCAGCCATCTAATTGTGATGCTTGATAGGGTCCTATAAAATCTCCAGGATAACAGAAGATGTAATAAGTACAAGAATAACTGTAGTGTGGAGGAAGAATAAAATAGAAAAAAAATTGGAATTAATTATTAATTAGAAATATTGAGCTTCAAAACTAACAAAAGCAAACACAGTTTAAAATTTTTACCAAGTGCATACTGTATGAGAATAAACATATTGTCAAATTAAAAAAACCATCTGGACTTAGTAAGGAGGGACTTTATTCAAAAGAATTATTGCCAATTGGAGGAGAGGGACTATTGGAAGAAAGCAAATGGTGTGATCATGAGATCTTCAAGCTCTCAAGGAACAAGCAAAAAGGGTTTTCTTTTACAGGGAGAAGTGAATAAGGATGGAAGGAATCTAGTTTGAGAAATGGGGTGAGAATTATCAGGATGGGACAGTAGATCAGAGGAATGTTTTACCCTGAAGCCAGACAGGGGCTGTTTGCTGACTCAGTCTGAAGAGGAGCCAAAGTTCAAAGGCCTGAGGGAAAGAGAAAATCTTAACCAAATTAGTTTAACAAGCATTTTGTTCTGATAGATCAGTAGGGAAAAGCAGTTTATCTAATTATTTGTGAAGCAAAGAATGGGCATTTGGAGGATCTGTGGCTGGCCTTGTCCTTGGTAAATGAACTAAGTCCTCTGGGAAGCATTTTTCCCTCCTATACTCGGCTAGTTCTTGCAACACATCAGATGGGGCTGATTTTTAAATCTTTGCTATTTTCCAGGATTGCAAGAATTAGGTACATTTAACACAGTTGATGTGAATAAGCAAGATGGCGACCCCTGAAAAGCTGAGAGACTAACGTGGGCGATAACTGAGCAAAGTATTTCAATACAATGTAGTAAGTGCTTCGATAAATAAATATGCAGGTTGCCATGGTAATGCAGAGGCAGCACTTCACAAGGGGAGAGGGGCAGGCAGGCAAACCTGAGCTGGGTCTTAATGGATGACCAGGATCTACCTGGGTGGAGAGCAGGCCATCAGCACTGAACCAGAAAATATCAGTGAAGATCATAAAGGCAAATGTACTTTGTAAACTGTGCAACCAAGCTTATGGGCAAGAATACAAAGAAAAAAAATGGGCTTTTCAGGCTGATGAAAGATTCCCTTTCTCCTTAGGGCTGTTATGCCAATTTTCTTCAGAGTAAGAGTCTATTTGTAAACATCTAGTAAAAATTCAGGTAATACATAGGAATTTATCTAGAGCATATTTTCCAATAAAAAGCATTTGTTGTCTCTGAACATCAAACATCATTGTCTCCAAAGTGTCAAACTCTGAGCTGGGTGCAGTAGCACACGCCTGGAATCCCAACACTTCAGGAGGCTGAGACAGGAGAATCACGAATTCAAAGCCAGCCTCAGCAACTGTGAGGTGCTAAGCAACTCAGTGAGACTCTGTCTCCAAATAAAAAAAAAAATAGGGCTGGGGATATGGCTCAGTGGTCAAGTACCCCTGAGTTAAATCTCTAGTACCCCCACCCCACAAAAAAGTGTCAAACTCTGACTTTACTCTTTTATTGTTAAAGAAACTTGCTGCAAAATCAACTTTCTTCTCTTGCACTCCAGAGAGAATACGTGATAGGGGATCAATATCAAAGAATCCTAGGATGGCATGCAAGTTCCCTTTGCTTGGTGTTTATGTCTGAGTGGCATGCTGGAGAGATCTACTTTTGTGTCAGAATCCAACCAGCAGGGACATCAAACATGGTGGGACAAGGGATATTTGGGGGAATCGCATGATGGGAGTCAGGGTTAGGATACAGATGGACAGCAGTCTGGGAGGAGAAGCACAGCCTCTTGGTGAATAGGATCCAGTGAGGAAAGAAAAATGATTATCCCCATTTCTACTTTCTTTCCCACTTACATTGCCCATCTGGGTCCGGGGACCCTGTGCCCACCTATTACAATAACACTCAAGCTTCCCTCAGAGGATAAAGTCTCATTATCCATCATCCTCAAGAATTTGCAGGATTTCATTCACCCCATTTGTCATTCATCCTCATAAGTGAAGGTGTTCTGTTTCATTATTATTTGATCTTTGTAGCTTTTATTGTTATTTCTAAAATGCTGTACCACTTGTAACAAGAGGGAAACAAATATCTTTTTCTAACTATCAAGAAGAGTGAAACACAGTGTATCCTAAAAGTAGAGTCAGGCTCCTATGTGGTAGCATCTCAGCAGCTTCTGGTTGGTATGGTGCCTCTTTCTGTATGAAGGGTCCTTAGTGTCAGAGGGACCTCTGTCCACAGCCCAGTTGATGCAATAGAAGGGAACGGAGCTCTCATTTGTCCTGGGAAAAACCTGTTGTGGAGTCTACACCAGTGTCTATGGGAGGAAATGTGTGAAAAGATGTGCAAAGCAAGAAGAGGAGACTTACAGCAGTTAAAAGTTAACAATAGTAGTAACAGTAATAATAACAATTATATTCCAAAAGAATGGGAGGGAGCAATGCCTTAAAAACCAATAGCATAGCTGAAGAAAAGCCTATTACCATGAAAATGCATAAAGCCTGTCTAAAGTAGGTAGTGCAAAATGAAGACATCCAAGGAAGGATAAACAATGAATGCTATTTGCCAGTAAGTAATAAAGAAAAAAATAAATTGAAACAAAAATTCTATCTGTATTCAAAATTAGAGGAAGCATGATATAGCAGAAAGAAAAGAAAGCATGATATAGCAGAAAGAAAAAACAGGAAATAAAAGAAGCACCTATCTTAACTTCCTGGCAGTGAAGGATAATATCCTTCCCTTCCTTTCCCTTCTCTTCCCTTTACTTCCCTTCCTTTCCCTTTATTTTCCTTTCCTTCTTTAATTCCTTCCTCTTTTAACTGACAAAATTTCATATATTTATGGTGTACAATAATGATGTGTTGTCATATGTATACACTGTGAAGTGGCTAAATCAAGCTAATTAACATGTGCATCACCACACATATTTGGAATTTTTTGGTGAGAACACTTAAATCAACTATCCTGGCAATTTTTAAGAATTCAGTTCATTGTTATTAATTATAGTTGTCATGATGTTTGATAGAGCTTGCGAACTCCTGTCTAACTGAAATTTTGTATCCTTTTGCTAACATCTTTTCAACCCCTACTCTTAGCCCCTGGTAACACCATGTACCCTCTTGTGCTGTGAGTTCCAGTGTTGAGATTCCACATATGAGTGAGGTAATACAGTATTTGTTCTGTGTCTAGCATGTTTTACTTAACATAGTGGTCTTCAGGTTCATCCATGTTGTTGGAAATGATGGGATTTCCTCTTTTTAAGGCTGAATAGTATTCTATTTTGTATATATACTGTATTTTCTTTATCCATTCATCCATTGTTGGATACTTGCTTTGATTCCATGTCTTGGCTATTGTAAAAATTGTGAATATAGAGGTGTAGGTAATTCCTTTGAATATATACTCAACAGTGATGAGATAGCTGGTCATATGGTACTTCTATTTTTAATTTTTTGAGGGGCTTACATACTGTGTTCTAGGATGACTATATTAGTGTTGGGTACATTTCTAATTTGGATGAATTTCAATATTATATTATTTGAAAGCAAACAGAAATTTTGTTTCTGAATAATCTCTCTTTTTAAATTGGTTCAATAATGTTAAACTCTAGTGTCGAATGTTTTTGAGTTGGCAGTTTGCAGAATGTGAAGACTATTTGTGTTTCCTGGGTTTTGCTTTGTTTTGTTTTGTATGCTTGGTGTCCATGCTGTCAGCTCAGTGCAAACATCACAGCCAAGATAAAGGCACAGAAGATAATAGGTTTCTCTTAAAAGTATTGTTGATAAAAACATATAACTTTAAAATGCACTGAAAAGAATAAATTATGACTCATAGGGAAACAATAGAAAATGTCTCTTTTCTAGCTTTGTGATTGTTTCAGTATTTGCCACTCCCAGCTACCAAACCAAATGAATTCTGTTCCACATGTTGAAAAGTCCATCATCCTGTTTAGAGGGTTCGGGGTCTGCAAATTGCCCTGGGACTGAAATTGGATGGCAGCATGAAGCTGTTAAAGATAATAGACCTGTGTTAAAGTGCACAAATGAATGGAGAGGTCCCTTGGCTTATGGAAGCAAGCTCTTTGAGCTCCGTGGTCCATTTCCCAAACATACAATGTGTTCACAGCCGGCTATCCATTCTCTTTTGGGGGTATTTGTGAATATGCATGTCCAAATCATAGGCCTGGCTTCCAGACCAAGAACTCATGTCCATGTCCATTTCCTCCAACATCTATCAGGGCCCTAATCAATTCAGCACCCGCCATCTGGTATTGTCATCCTGGTGACCCTCTCCTCCCGGGCTGCAAGCCCTGTGAATGGTGATCCAGGCTGATTTGTTTTGAGCAGTCAGTTAGATGGACAGTTCCCTGGGGTTAAGAATTTTATTTTAGATGAAAAAAAAAAAAAAAAAGATATAACCAGGACACGACAGTCTGCCTGTGTTTTCTACCTTTTAAAGTGGAAAGGGGAAGCCATAGTTGTACTAGCAGATTTGGAAAAGAGCTATGCAAATCTAACTGATTGCTTTTAAGATGATTTTGGAAAGCCTAGGGTAGTGTAAAAACAAGTTTGTCTCTTCTTTTTGAATGGATGTTCACTGCCATTTTGGGGAGTGCAGTCCAGGGGTATCAAATGCTCAGCATTTTAAAAGTGACAGGTTCAAAAAGTCATGAAACTAATGTTAGTTGGTTTTCTGATAGAAAGTGATAGCATCTCTTATATCTTTTTTCTTCAGCTAGTCAGTTCCAAACACCCTAGATTCCTGACATGTGTTTGTAAGGAAAATACTAGCTGACTTGCACCAGATCTCTCTGGTATGTCCAAGTATGGTGAACTGGCGTTGGGGTATCCAGTGGGCATTTGCTTTTTAACATCTTCATCAATATCTTCTTCCACTTGCCTTAGCCCCACTCTGGCTCCATTCTGCCTCTGGCAGAAGGGAAGAAGCATTTCCCCAACCAGAGGGGGCTTAGGATCCTTCTAATTGCATCATCGGTCTGGTAAAAGAAGAGAGAGAAAGAAGAGGAGAGTAAGAACAGATCCCTGTTAAGGAGAAATGGTAATGGAAGGAGGAGAGGACTCGTGGTTTCTCTATGGCTTAGCCAATGACCATATATTGTGGCCCTAATTGCTTAGATCCCCTCTACCCATAACTCCCTGAGAAGAGGAGCCTGTCTGACTTGGCCTGTCTTGTTATCACTGCACTTTTCTTACCATAACTAGTGCTTGTTTTTCTACTTGGTCTTCCCTAGTGGTAAGCTAGAAACATAAGCTGTGCTTTCTTTACTTTTGGGGCCTCTGCATCTGGCACAGAGTTTGGCACACACTATCCAGTGATTATTTATTGTACCTTTTCAAAGTTCAGTTATAATAAATGATCATGATGTGGTGGTTTGCGAAAGCTGCTTCACACATGCCACAGAGCCATTTAAGACAGAGCTCTGGCATCTATTCTACAGCAGCAAATAGTGAAGATGGACTATCTGAGGACTGTAGATCAACGGTGTGTGCTTGAACAGATTTTCAAGCCAGATGTAATTACAAAGTGTTATAATTGAACTTTGAAAAGATGGAACAATGTCCAAAAGAGATGTGTTGGATGCCAAAATGATCAAAGGAAATAACAGTTGAAAGACGAGTGAAAAGTAGAGGGAAAAATATAGTCACAACATTTTAAAATTCTGAAAATTTTTAAATTCCCATCTGGTTTCAGATATTAACATCTGAGTGATTTTAGGTTTTCTACACTGGAGCAGGACATGGACTTCACCGTTCCACTCAATTAAATTAAACAAATATGACTTCAAAGTAACTTTGGACATATTTTATTTAGCATGAGCTGGTCTAGCGCAGTTCCTTTAAAATGAATGAAAGTGCTGTCTTCAGATTGATTGCCTTGTCCATTTTGATTTCCTGATGATCTTTGGATTCATAACAAAACGTATGTTTCCCAAAAGGTAAACATATATCAAAATGTTTATTGGCTGAAGTTCTAGGTAAGTTTTAAAGTGCAAAATTTCAATATGGCTGTAGGTGCCTAGTGGTGAGATGAATCCACCATTAAAACAACTCTGAAGAGTACAAAGGCCATAATTGTATATTCAGCAAGTCTGAGTAGTGAGGAGAAACACCCAAAAACAAAAAGAAGGTTTAAAAACCCAAGACACAGAAGTGAAAACCTAAAGTCAACATCCGAGGCAAACTAAGCAATTAAGGGATAGGCCTGGGTCTTCAGGCCAATTGCAAAGCTAATTCTGAGTAAAGATTCTCTCATTCATTTCTAATTGCTCTGAATCTCCAAAGCAAAATTCTCAGAGGACACTGCTTAATGATAACATTTTCACTTTGGTGGCATTTTGAGGAAATGTAAATATTCTGCTAGAAAGAAAATGCTTTATAAGATAAAATTAAACCTTTACACTAATATCATCTTCAATAACATCAAATCCTTATGCTAAGATTGAGGAGTTAAAAAAATAAATTAATAAAAACAACCACATTTCCTCTTTGAAGGAGTATATTGAGCATGATATACATACACACATACACACATTATTAAGATTAAGCAGAACATGGTGATACGCCAAAAGATCAAAATATGTAGTGCTAATTGTTAATATTTACTGTGTACTTTCTATTATAGACCATCTTCTATGTTATTTAAATGTATTAATTTTTTTACAAAAATCTTACATAATTGGTACTACCATTTTAATCATACTGATGAGAACTTGGGGCACAGGAAAATTTAGACAACAACAAACTTAATGATATTAGAGCTGATAAATTCATATCCAACATTTGGACCCTACAGTCTGACTCCAGACCTCTCACATGTCCCAAGCACTTTTCAAAAAAACAACACAAGATTAACTCCTCCTTACGTCAGTGGGACCAGCTAAGGCATGGTGTGCAGCACAATATTGTAGGGTTACATAGTTCCAAGAAGTGGAGCAATCTGGTTTTGTTGGATAACTGTTTTCCCTCCCATGATCCCTTAGCAATCTGCTTACCCCTCAAATCTAGCATCTTGCAATATAGACTGAAATTTGCGTTGCTGTCGTTCTATCCCAGCTATTCCAGCATAGAGAATGGGGCCTAGCCCTTAATGGGCATGGACACTCCATGAGTGAGAGAGTGAATGAATGAATAAATACTCAGTTAGGATCTGAGATACATTTCCTCTGCTGAAAGAAAGCTTTCTTTTTTCCCTTGGTTCTAATAATTGCCTTAACATTTTAGCCATGAGACTTGCTTTGTTGGAAAGTAGTAATAATTCTTTATTTTAAATCGAAGTTTTGCAAAAAGAATACTATTTGGCAAATGGAATGTCAAAAAAGAAAGCGCTATTCTAAAGAGAGTGGAAAAGCATTGTGTGGGTAAAGTGGAAAATTCTATTTGTGTGACCCATTTTTTTACCGAAAGGCAAATGTGTATTTCATTGCCTCAGCTTTGCTCATCTGGGCTATCCTGCCCTTCCAGTGCCTTTTTAGTGGTAATAGTAGTAATTTTCTAAACTATCCTTAGGATAAAATTTATTCCTGTGTTCACCTATGTTTGAGAGTGTGTTACTACTGAAGAGCAAGGCACTTGACTGCATATCCACAAAAATCAAAATGAAGCAAGTTCAACTTTGTTTCTCATGGTCATATTCCCCAAACACATATTACTTCCATTTTCCTTTATTATAATCATTATATTTTCACAATACTGCTGGGGATGGTGGCCCATGCTTGTAATCCCAGCAACTCAAGAAGCTAAAGCAGGAGGATAACAAGTTTGAGACTAGACTCAGTGATTCAGGGAGACTCTGTCTTAAAATAAAAAAATGAAAAGGACTATAGTAGCTAGTGTTAAAGCACTCCTGGATTGAATTCCCAGTACCCCTCAAAGGAGAAAGTTGAAGAAAAAATTATATTTTTACTTTATTGACAATAACTCTTTTGATAATTACTCATGAAATCACATTTGCATTTTTATTCTCAAAACAAAATTCAAGTTGACATTTGCAATATTCAAGAATCCTCATGTGAGTTCACCTACTAGGACGTTTTGACAGCTAAAGGGTACTCAGAAAGATCACAGATGTGGAGAAAACTCTCTTCTAAATGCAAGTGGGTGCTTAGGAACAGAAGCAATGCTTGGAAGTCCTTGGTGAGGGAACAACTCTTAATCATACTGGGATGACTTGATGTGACCTAGAATATTAGGCTTGCTTTTACCTTTCTTGATTGTTTGCAACTTTGTAGGGGTGTGTGTGTGTGTGTATGTGTGTGTGTGTGTTTGTGTTTGGACTGATAACGTGTAGTTATTTTTCAGTTGTCAGAGAGAAAGAATAGGTTTTTAAATTAATTAATTTATTTTTTCTACTTAGGTATACATGATAAGAATAGATTTTTGAAAAGCACACTCTTGACCAAGAATGGAAGTCAACTAGACAAAAGAAGAGATGGGGCAAAGGAGGCAGCGGAGAAAAAGAAGGGGATTGAACAACTTCTTAGCTTGGATAGATTGCAGATGGTGGCAACAGGTGACAAAGAACCTGGATGCGGTAGCTGGTAGCATCCCCTAATGAAGCTGGGGAGGGAAATTAGCTTGAGTTGTGAGGACATATTTCAGGGGACTCTGCCAGAATTAGCTCAAAAGTGACCTCTCTGCACCAAACATGTGCTTTTCAATTGTTATTTTAAACAACTGACAGTCTTAACATTCTTCTGAGTACTTTAAAGAGGCATATAAATCTAATGGTTTAAAAGGTAATCTTGTTCATCAAATCCTAACAAAATTTCTTCAAAAAGTAGATATAATTGTAATTTCCTTGTAATTGTAATTGTAATTGTAATTTATTCCTCTTTAGTAAGAGTGCATCTTACTAAAGAGTTCTTCACACTACCCAGGCTGCATGTGACCTACCCTAAAATTATTTCATCAGCATACATTAGCATGTCTAGGACTGGGATCAGGGAATCAATATTTTGAGGAAATTCCCCAAATGTGAAGCCAAGGCTCAAAAGCAGACTCCCTATAGAGAAGCAGAGCTGCAGATGAAGAAACTAAGTATTCAAAGAAGAAAACAAGGATGGGAGTCTTTTGGGGGCACTTGTACAGATGTGTTGTGCTTATTGCATTATGATGATAAAGATTCCAACCAAACCCTAAGGATAACGTTTTGTATTTCTCTAATGAGTTAAAAAGTAGCACACTGTTAATTTCCACTTATATCACCTCTCACTGGGAATCTTTCCAATATGGTGCTCCCTCAAAGCTTTAAGCTTGAAGCTTTGAGGGAGCACCATATTGGTTGTGACTCCCCCCCCCCCCCTAGTTTATGTATTCATTTGAGAAACATTGAGTATTTACCTGTGTAAGGCATAGTGCCAAAGCCTGGGCAGAGGACAGTCCTGCACTCATGGGATTTCCATCCTGATGGCAGAGTTGGTAACACAAATAATGTCCTATTTAAGTAAGCACAGATGTGATAACCCATCAGAGATAAGAACAGGATGCAAAGGAATGGAAAACAAAGGCTCTCAGTCTATTCTAGGGCAGATGCTTATGGTCTGAAAGAACAAGGGTTAGCATTCTAGCCCAGGGAAACTTCTGTGCCAATATCCCCAGATTGTAAAAGGCATTGTATATTTAGAGATCTTAAGAAGGTTAATGATGCTGAAAAGGAAAAGTTTGGGTAGAAAGTGGCTCCCACGTGTTGTACAACTAATTTTCAAGGGCACAAATCCTAAGAGGAGGGGACTTGAGGCAGCCCCAACAGAGGACCCTGAGTTGCCTGAGATGGTGTGGCAAGGTAGGCATGGCAAAATCCTGCAGAGGCTTGTATGTCATTCTAAGAAAGATGAGAGCCTATGAAGGTTTTAAGCAAAGGAGTATCTCATCTGTTTTGTGTCTCAGCCCATTATGCGGAGACTGGATTGAAGGATTGCAAGAGTGATAACAAGAGAGACATCTTAAAGCTACTTCCTGCACAGTGGGTGACTGAACTAGGGAGGTGCTGGTGGAGAAAGAGCTGCATAGATTCAAAGAAATATCTAATATTATATGATCTCACTGTCATATGAAACCTGACAAAATTGAACTCAGAAACAGAGTAGAATGAATGGTGGATATTGGGGCCAAGGAGAGTGGGATTAGGAAAACGTTGACCAAAGAACACAAAATTTCAATTAAGAGGAAAAAGTTAAAGAGATGTATGGTACAAATTGTTTAATGGTTATTACACTTTATGCATGTTTAATCCATGCTTAATACATATCTTATTAGCTCGATTTACCATTCCACAATGTGTACATATTTCAAAACAGCAGGTTTTATACCATAAATATGTACATTATTATTAATTAAAAATAATACATTAATTATATGTTTGTGGTGTTTAACATGATATTTTGAAATACGTATACATTGTGGGATGGCTAAATAAAACTAACTTATATGTTACCTTACATTATCGCCATTTTTTGTGAGAAGAACATATAAAATCTACCTTCAATTCTTTTCTTTTTTTTTTTTTTTTTTTTTGGTACTGGGGATTGAACTCAGGGGCACTCGACCACTGAGCCACATCCCCAGCCCTATTTTGTGTTTTATGTAGAGACAGGGTCTCACTGAGTTGCTTAGTGCCTCGCCCTTGCTGAGGCTGGCTTTGAACTCGCGATTCTCCTGTCTCAGCCTCCCTAAGTGCTGGGATTACAGGCT
>PVHX01000983.1:79308-101748 GCA_004024805.1 Geosciurus inauris | reverse complement strand
TTCTTTTCAAGTATACAATGTTTTTTATCAACTGTAGCCTGCCTCCACATTGTACAAAAGATTTCTTGAACTTATTCCTCCTGTCTAACTGGAAGTTTTCATCCTTCAGCCAACATCTCCTCAATCCCACCACCACCTCTGGGCCCTGAAACCACCATTTTATTTTCCGCTTCTACAAATTGAACTTTTTTAGTTACACATGTAAGTGAGCTCATGCAGTACTTGTCTTTATGTGTCTTATTTCACATAAAGAAATGGCTTATTTCACAACATTTCACAAATGTTGTGGCTTATTTCACAACATAATGCCCTCAAAGTGGTTCATCCATGTTGTAGCAAATAATATTACCTTGTTTTTCAAGATGGAGTAGCATTCCAGTGTGTGAGTGTGTGTGTGTGTGTGTGTGTGCGTGTGTGTGCGCGTGTAGCATATTTTCTTCATCCATTCATTGGCTGATATACAGTTCAATTGACTCCATATTTTGGCAATTGTGAATGATGCTATAATGAACATGGGAGTGCAAATATATCTTTGACAAACTGTTTTGTTTCCTGTGGGTACATACACAGAAGTGAGATTGTTGAATCATATAGTAGTTCTCTTTAATTTGGTACCAGGGATTGAACCCGGGGGTACTGAGCCACTAAGCCACATCCTCAGCCATTTTTATTTTTAATTTTGAGACAGGGTCCCAATAGGCTGCTGAGGGCCACACTAAATTGTTGAGGTTGGCTTTCAACTTGTGATCCTTCTGCCTCAGTCTTCTGAGCCTCTGGGATTATAGGCATGAGTCACTATACCCAGCTCTACTTTAATTTTTTGAGGGAGACCCTTGCTATTTTCCATAATAGCTGCACTAACTTAAATTCCCACCAACACTTGCAAGGCTTCTTTTTCTCCACACCAGTGATAACACTTATTATCTTTCATAATTTTTATAATAATTATTCTAATAAGTGTGAGGTAACATCTTAGTATGGTTTTAATTTGCATCTCTCTGATGATAGTGATGTTAAATATTTTTCCATATACCTATTGACCATTTATATGTCTTTTTTAAAGAAATGTTTATTCAGGTCCTCTGCCCATTTAATTAATTGTATTCATGTTATTGCGTTGTTTGAGTTCCTTATATATTTTGGATGTTAACACCTTATCAAATGTACGATTTGCAAATATTTCCTCCCATTCTGTAGGTTATCTGTCTCTTTACTCTCTTGATTGTCCCTTTTGTTATGGTTTAGGTCTGAGGTATTCCTCAAAAGCTCATGTGTAAACAATGTAAGAATGTTCAGAAGTGAAACGACTCAATCATGAGATGTGTAACCTAATCAGTGGATTAATCCACTGATAAAGATTAATTAAGTGGTAACTGTAGACAGGGAGGACATGGCTGGAGGAAGCAGGTCACTAGGGGCGTGCCTTTGAGGGTTATATTTTTCCATGGTGAGTGCAGCTCGCTCTCTAATTCTTGGTTGTCATGTCTTAAGCCATTTTCCTCTTTCATAATGTCCTGCCTCACCCTTGGGTCCAGAGCTAGGGAGTCAGCCAACCAAGGACTGAATCTCTGGAACCATGAGCCAAAATAAACTTCCTCTTCTAAGTTGTTCTTATTGGGTCTTTGGATCACAGAGATGAAAGAGCTGACTGAAACATCTTGGTTTTGCAGATTTTTAGTTTGATGTGATCCCATTTGTCTATTTCCCATTTTGTTACCTGTGCTTTTGGGGCCACAAAAATGATTGCCCAGATGTTTTTGCCCTGCAATTTTTATTTGTCCATTGAAATATTTTCTAAAAGAGAAAGGGCTAGGAGCTGGGGTTGTGGCTCAGCGGTTGAGTGCTTGTCTCACATGTTTGAGGCACTGGGTTTGATCCTCAGCACCACATAAATAAAGATATTGTGTTCATCAAAAAAAAAAAAAAAAAAAAAAAAGAGAGAGAGAGAGAGAAAAGGCTATAATAGGTAAAACCAGCAGTGTTTGGCCACTGATCAGATAGATATGAAGAGGAAGAGGAGGGAAGAGAGAGTCAATAATGTACTTTAGATTTTCACATAGGAATCAGTGGTGGGATGATTCCATCCTTTCAAGTGGGGAAAGTACCAGATCTGGTGGGCAGAAACAGGAGATTTCTCTTAGATTTTGCTTTTGGGGGAACTTTTGAGCTTTTGTTTCTGGGAGGTCTCCTATCTGAATGCTCAGAATCTCTTCAGTTTCCCACTTGGAGTCAGAAAAAATTTGAAGTTATTTGCAAGTCAAGTGTAATTGATCTCAAACTCCCAAAGTCTTCTGGTTTGAATATGTCAAAGACAAAGATATATGAATATGAAATAAACCTGCATAAATTAAAGTTTCATACAGAAGGGATCGCTGATTCAGTTTGTGTCTTGGCTCTCCAGCACTCTCTGAACATGGCATAGGTGTGTACTATGAACTGGCATCTTTTAAGCCCCTTCCAATAATCCCTGACCACATAGTTGAGGCATACTCTGTCTTTGCCATGAAAGGAATTTTTTCAGGAAGGTTTAATTTTATCTCCTGCATAGACTAATAAGTCTGTGGCCTATTAAATTAACTAAAACTCGTTAAACTTTATCTCCTCTTTACTTGTTTTCCTTCTGAGGGTTTTTGACCACTGAAGAAAGTCAGGTGCCCTGAATAGATTGTTGCCTACTTCCCTCACCAGAGGTCTAGTTAGCTTCTCTTACCTAATAATTTTTCTTCACTTCTTCTGTTTCCCAAGTGAGCTATTCCTCTTGCCTGTCTGTATATTTGGCATTATCTGATGTTGTATTGGAACATACTTTTCTCCTTATTGTAAAGTACCATGATAATGCATTGCAAGAGGGAGCCATTTCAAAAAAACCATTAGAAGATTTTTGGCTCCTGAATGGCAGTTTTTATTACTCTGAAGATAAGCTGATGCCATAATCTACCCTCTTGTTAAATGTACACACACATCGAAACGATCTTAAGACTCTAGGCAGCTTAGAAAATACACATTTTTTTCCTTTTTTTTAAAAAACATTCTGCTTTTTCTCATGTGCAATGAAATCAAAGACAAAGTACAAATGAGCAAAGCAATTACCATGTACATTAGAGGATACAAAGATGCACGGAAGCCTTTACTTTACTGTGTGATTTCCAGACGTCCTCATAGTTGACCGCAGAGAACTCAGGGACACTGGTCATTTTCTGGGGGCTTCCACACCTCTCACTGGTGGTAGAGCTGAATGGAGGTGATGTCTTGCCTGTCTGGCAGGTAGGGTAGACTTATGGAAGTTTCTAAAAACTCTTAAGGTGTGCAGGGGCTTGTTAGGGCCTCCTCATCTGTCCTAGGAGGGTGTGGTTGGCCTCATGTTTAGTCAGAATCTTAAATCCCTCATGAACCATCTTAGGCATATACTTTAAATCTAGTCCTTCTTCTCTACTTGCTCAGGTCTGATTCTTCCAAGGAGCATCCAGGACATTCTAAATAGGGTCTTCTTTATGATGCTATCACTCATATTGAGCAAACTTCCTTCCTTGTAAAGGTTTGTAAATGAGCTACTTGGGAAGCACTGGGACTGCAGGGTATTCACAGGCTATTTTACTTCCAGTGCAGATACAAGGGCAGGCAGGCAAAACTGGTAAGAGGGGCCATTCACAGGAAGCAGGCTTGTACAGGAAGCCACTTTGACCCAGTGGGCCTGAGGTTTTGCTTCCCTGCTCAGAAACACTGAGACAGCCCAAGAACTCTAGGAGGGAGATCCCAACACATTCTCCCCCAACATCCAGTGGTGTCACTTGGGAAAATTCCTTTCTATCCTAGGCAGGGCCAGTGGGGACCAATGGGAGCCATAGAAACATGAGGTAATCCGAACAGACCAAAATAACACTGAAAAAGGTCTAAAAGTAAAATTTCCATCCAACCCACAAGCCACAAAAGCTGATTAAGACTGACATCCTTAACTTAGAAGAGGTGTCTGCTAAAATAAGTCTTAAACAAGATGCAGAGTCTCCCAATATAACATCCAACATATTCAGATAAAACTTCAAAACCACCTGTCATTCTAGGAGCCAAGAATATTACACCTGATGGTAACATAGATGGATCAGGTGCTGGAATTATCTAGCAAGAATTTTAAAGTGGCTGCCCAGTAAATGCTTTAGGAATTGGTTAAAAATTCAATTGAAACAAATAAAAACATAAAAGCTCAGGAAGGAAATAGAAGCTATTAAAAAGAAACAAGTGGAAATTATGAAACTGAAAAGATAATAAAATAAAAATTAAAAAGCCTTCCTGGATAGTCTCAATGGTAGAGCAGAGAAAAGAGATAAAAGGAGAGTTAATAAACTTGGGGTCAGGTTGAAAGAATATTGAGAAAATAGACTGAAACCAAAAGTTGAACAGAGACTTAGGAACCTGTGGGACAATGTCATAAGATCCAATACTAATATGACTGGAATTTTAGAGGGAGAGGAGAAAGACAGTAGGCTAAATGATTATTGAAGGGGTAACGACCAAAACTTGGTGAAAATCACAAACTAATAGATCCAAGGAACTAAAATTGTCAAGGAGGATTAAACAAAATAAGACACATAATTAAAATTTTTAAAAGTAAAGACAAAGGAAATATTTTGAAAGAAGTTAGAGAGAAACAGCACACACCTACAGAGAAGTACTGGTTTAAATGGCAGTGGGCTTTTCATCTGAAACCAGGGAGGCAGAGGGAACAGGCCACAGTACTCAAGGGTTGACAGAAAGAATTCACAGCTATGAACTTCTGTATCTGGTGAAACTACTCTTCAAAAATAAAGGAGAAAAGAATAAATTCTCAAACAAAGAAAAACTAAAAGAATCTGTTCCTAGTAGATCTACCCTTAAAAACTAGCTGAAGGAATTCCTTCAAACAGAAAATAAAAGATAAATGAAAGAATCTTGGAATCTCCATAAGAAGGAACAATAAAAGAGAAGAAATGTAGGTGTATATAAGAGATTATTCTTTATCTCAAGAATTTTATAAATAATATTTGATAATTGAAATGCAAATTCTAATACCATCTGGTAATGAAGATGATGATATTTAAAAGAAGATATTTAAATGTTAGTGAGGTTTGCTCGATACTGCCATTATTATGTTATGTACACATACTGTAATACGTAAAGCAGTCACTATGAAAACTATGTAAAGAAGTATAATCAAAATTACTGTAAATTAATGAAAATGTGATTTTAAAAGATGTTTAAGTTACATAGAGAAATTGAGAAAAGAGGAACAGATGAATGATAATCAGAGAAAATAAAATAATCAGTAAAATAGGAGACTTAAGCAATAATTATGTTAAATGTCAGTAGTCTAAATACTGACATACACAAAGATTGTAGGTGAACATACCTATAATTCTAGTGACCCAGGAGGCTGAAGCAGAAGGATTAAAAATTTAAGGCCAGCCTCAGCAACTTAGAGCATGTTTCAAAATAATTAAAAAAAAATTAAAGAAAGTGCTATGTATGTAGCTCAGTGGTATAGTGCCCCTGGATTCAATAATTCTCAGTCTCAATTAAGAAAGAAAGAAAGAAAAAGAAAGAAAGAAAGAAAGAAAGAAAGGAAGGAAGGAAGGAAGGAAGGAAGGAAGAAAGAAAGGAGGGAAGGAAGGAGGGAAGGAAGGAAGAGAACAAAAGAAAGAAAAAAATAAGCCCAATAATATTTTACTCACAAAATAGTCACTCAAACTTTGGTTACATAGGAAGGTTGAAAGTAAAGATATGAAAAAAGATATATGCAAGGACAAATTTAAAAGAAATATAATTAGAATAAAAATTTAAAAGAAATATATTAGGATAAAGTGGACTTCAGAGCAAAGAAATTACTATAGACAAAAAGGGAAATACATGATGGCAAGAGGATCAATCTACTAGAAAGATGTAAATAATCTAAACTTGAGCACACTAAACAGGAGTCTCAGAATACACGAAGCAAAAACTGATAGAGCTTAAAGGAGAAATGGATACATCTGCAATTACATTTTGGAGATGTCAATATACCCTCTCAGTGAATGATGGAACTACTAGACCGAAAATATGAAACTGCAATCAACTAAAATCTAAATAATACTTATGGAGCATTCTCCTCCACAACAGCAACTAAGACAGCACTCAGAGGCAAACTTACAGCATGAGATGCTGATCGGAAAATGAAGAAGGATCTCAAACAAAAATCTAAGTTCTACTTCAAGAAACTAGGAAAGAGTGGAGAAAAATAACCCCAAAGCTAACAGAAGGAAATAATAAAAGAAACAAAATTAAAAACAGGAAAACAAAGAGAAATCTATACAAAAAGAAGTATTTTTAAAAAAATCAATAAAATTGATAAACCTCTAGCAAAAGTAATGTTTTAGTAAGGTTTTTCCAAAACTTTTGCTACTACTATAACACCTGACAAGAACAATTAGAGGAGGAAAAGTTTATTTGGGAGATCATGGTTTCATAGAAAGCAGGCTCCACTCCTTGGAGTGCTAGGTGAGGCAAAACAATGGTTCAGGAAGGAGAGACAGAAAACTCTCCTCACCACAGACAAAATACGTACCCTAAAGGCACCTCCTTCAGATACACCCTTCCTGCCTATAGTTACACACAGTTAATCCCTACTAGGATATTAATGCACTGATTAGGTCAAGTCATAACCCAATCATGTCACCTCTAAAGCTTCTTGCATTTCCTCACACATGAGCTTTTGGGAGACACCTCAGATCCAAATCATAACAGGTAACAAGAAAGAAAAAAACTACCAAATCAAGAATAAGGTGAGTGATGTCACTAAATATCCTGCTACTGTGGAAATGAAAATAAAGAATACTATAAGCAACTTTGTCCTCATAGTTAGTAGCTTAGAAAACATGGATCAATTCTTCAAAAACAATAAAATACCAAAACTCAATCAAGAAATTGAAATAGATAATCTATATAGCTCTATAATATCCTTAAGTTATTACATCCATAATTTTAAAACACTTTAAAAAGAAATTTTCAGGTCCTACATAGTTCTACTGGAGAATTTTACCAAATATTTAAAGAGTATTAACATGAAACTAATCTCCTCAAAAATCAAAAAATGAAAAGGGGGGAATATTTCCCAACTCATTTGTTAAAACCACTTCAACATCATTATCCAGCAGCAAAATGCAAAACAAGATGCCAATGAGATCACTACACATCTGTGAAAATAGCTTAAATAAAAAATAGTGAAAGTACTAAATGCTGGTAAGGATACAGAGAAAATGGTTCACTCACCAGCATTGCTGGTGGGAATGTAAAATGGTATCATTTTTTTTTAATTTGGTACTGGAGGTTGAACTCAGGGGCACTTGACCACTGAGCCACATCCCCAGCCCTATTTTGTGTTTTTTTGTAGAGACAGAGTCTCACTGAGTTGCTTAGCGCCTCGCCATTGCTGAGACTAGCTTTGAACTCATGATTCTCCTGTCTCAGCCTCTGTAAGTGCTGGGATTACAGGCTTGTGCCACCGTGCCTGGCTTGGTATCATTTTTTCTGGAAAGAGTTTGGCAGTTTTGTAAAAACAAAACAAAACTATGCATGCAATTACTGTATGACCCAGATATTATACTCTTGGGCATTTATCTCAGAGAAATGAAAACTCATAAAAGCCCCTACACAATTGTTCATAGGAACTTTATAATAGCTTAAAACTTAAATAAACTCAGATGCCTTTCAATGGGTTTAATAGTTAGGCAAACTGATATATTCATACCATTGAATACTACTCAGCAATAAAAAGAACAAACTACTTGCATAACAACAACTTGAATGGATCTTCAGATAATTACTCTGACTGGAAAAAGCCAATCCTGATAATCCCAATCAAAATATGTTCTTCCCAGATGTCATTATTGAGAGAACTAAAAAAAAAAAAAGATTCATATGGAAGAGTAAAAGAATCAGAATAAACAAAGCAATTCTAGCCAAAAAGGCAATGCTGAAGGCATCACAACTCCTGATTTCAAATATACTACAGAGCTATAGTAACAAAAACTGCATTGTACTAGCATAAAAACAAACACATTGGCCAATGAAACAGAACAGAGATAGAGATAAAGAGGAGACAGAGATAAAGCCACACAGATAAAGTCATGACCCTTGACAAACTTATGTTCTTGACAAAGCCTCAAGAACATAAGTTGGAGAAAAGAGCCTTTTCAATAAATGGTACTGGGAAAACTGGGTATCCATATGTAGAAGAATGAAATTAGATCCTAATTTCTCACCCTATGTAAAATTCAACCCAAAATAGATCAAAGACCTAGGAATTGGATCAGAAACTGCAACTGCAAGAAGAAAACATAGGATCAATACTTCAACATTTAAGTGCAGGCAATGGCTTCCTCAGTAGGACCCCTAAAGCTCAGGAAGTAATACCAAGTGTTAATAAATTGGATGGTATCAAATTAAAATGTCTCTGCACAGAAAAGGAAATGATTAAAAATATGAAAAGAAAGCCAACAGAATGGAAGAAAATCTTTGCCAAATCTTCCTCCAAGAGAGGATTAACATCCAGAATATATAAAAACTCAAAAAATTTATCACCAAAACCCAAATAACCCAATCAATAAATGAGAAAATGAATTTAATAGACACTTCTTAAAAGAAGAAATACAAAGAGTAAATAACATGAAAAAATGTTCAACATATTTAGCAATCAGGGAAATGCAAATCAAAACTGCACTTAGAATCCATCTCACTCCAGTTAGAATGGCAGTCATCAAGAACACCAATAATAAATAACTGCTGACAAGGATATGGGGAAAAGGAACACTTATAAACTGTTGGTGGGATTGTAAATTAGTACAACCACTGTGAAAATCAGTATGGATGTTCTACAAAAGAGTAGGAGCAGAACCATCATATGACCCAGCTATACTACCATTTGCTATTTATCTAAAAGACTTAAAGTCTTCATACTACCATGATACATGCATACCTATGTTTATAGCAGCACAATTCACAATAGCTAAGTTATGGAACTAGCCCAGGTGCTTATCAATAGATGAATGGATAAAGAAAATGAAATGTGGTATATGTATACAATGGAGTTATATTCAGCCAAAAAGAATGAAATTATTTCATTTGCAGGAAAATGAATGAAGCTTAAGAACATTCTGTTAAGTAAAATAAGCCAAACTTAGAAAGTCAAGGGATGAATGCTTTCTCTCATATGTGAACACTAGAAAGAAAAAAAGGTGGTGTGAAGGGAGAGGGTGGTGGAGGAGAAGGTTCTCATGAAAATAGAAGGGAGACCAATAGAGAAGAGAAAGAGAACCAGAGGGAAAGAGAAGGAAAGAAAAAGGGTAGGCACTGGGCAATGAAATTTATCAAATTGTGTTGTATGCACGTATGAATATGAAACAATGAATCCCACTAACATGCTTAAGTATAAAGTATCAATAATTTTTTAATATGAAAACTAAAAAAGAAAAAAGTCAATCTTGACAGATTATATAATACTCCACTTATACAACATTTAAAAAATGACAAAACTTTAGAAGTTAAGTTAAAATAAGTGATTGCCAGGTTTTAAGAGACTGAAGGAGGGAGTTATAAGGTAAAATATGTAGGATTCTGTTGTGGTGGATCCGTTCGATATTTTCCCTTGTGTGGTGGACACAAATCAACCTATGTCAAATGAAATTGTGTCAAATGTAACACACACACACACAAATGACTAAAACTGTGTGTGAATCTATAGTTATCTCAAGTAAAATAAATTTTTCTTGATCTTCGTCACTAGAGAGCTGGTTTCACTCCTACCCGTACCCACAATAGATTCATCCTAGCACCAATTTCTGCCAAGCTGTGATATAGCTTAGCCCTTTCTCAGCAAAAGCTCTTGCAACAACCATCCATTGGTCAGAATTGGCAATGAATTCGTTTATTGAATTCATTATCATTATCATCTATAAAATATCATTCCAGAAATATTTAGCCTGAATCAAACCAAGCCTTTGGAGTTCAGTCCAGTTTAAGAGGAATAAATAAAATGGCATCAATATAAAACAATAAGCCAATCCAAAATTTAGGACATTCTACAGGACAAATGGCATGGAATTAGAAAGAAAAAAATCATGATATACAGAACTTTCAGCTTCCTTTCAGTTGTGTTTCACACTGGCACACACATGCATGTAACATAGGTAAAGTGACTCGGCCAAATGTTGACAGTTATTGAATCAAATGTTGACTGTATCATTGTAGTATTTTTTCCAACTTTTCTATTTGTCTGGACATTTTCTTAATAAAAAGTTGGCTAAAATAGACTCCACTGGCTGTCTGGGGAGTCCATGATCTTTTAGATCCTTTCCCACTGTGGTATTCAGAAACTGAAGTTCAAATCTTGACTCTGATATTTATTAGCTGT
Organism: Geosciurus inauris; assembly: GCA_004024805.1. NCBI lineage: Eukaryota > Metazoa > Chordata > Mammalia > Rodentia > Sciuridae > Geosciurus > Geosciurus inauris. The sequence goes on along the minus strand of PVHX01000983.1, from coordinate 91,334 downwards.
GTCCTAGGGGCATTAGTTTTTCTCATGTATAAAGATGAAGGCTTTGGAAGAGTTCTGAAATTCTGTATATCTTAAGGTCACCAGAGAAATTTATTTGAAATCTTTTAGTAACCCATTCACATTATATGAACAACCCTCAATGCCAGCACATTTTTCTTCCAACTTGGATCTTTCAAACAGCAATGTAAGAATTCCCCTCTTTTCCTGGACCCAACAAAGAGAGAAGGAACAAGATAAAGTATTCTTTAAATACTTGAAAAATGTTCTTTGCTTCTCATCTACTTCCTTTCCTAAGTCAATAATTTCTAGCAAATCAAATCAATACACAGTTGTATATTGTTTTCATCATGCAAACTGTGTGCAAGACTCTTTAGCTTTTGCATTGTTGACATTTAGTCATATTTGACTTCACTCTGTATGCTTTCCAAGGTCTTTCATCCTGAAGCATAATTTGCTCCTATTGCTCTGAGCTGCCCAATCAGCACGTCTTTTCCCAGGATACATCTTGTATTTGTTTATAATTCCAGGTATGATATCTTTATTCCTTTCCAAAGTATAAAGGCAAATATGATTATGAAGATTTGGGCCAAGAGCTGTGCTCAGCATCAATACAGAGTCCAGCTTGAGAAGAGAAGATTGACAGAAGATCTCCTCTATTGAGGTCTGAGTATGTCTGGGAGAGAGACTGCTCAAGTACAAGAATACAAGTCATCACAAAGCTATAAGGCTAGGGTGTTGGATATAGTAGTAGATGCGTAGTTTTTAAATTGTTCATCTTAATAAGTGGAAAACTTTATGATGCTTTTTCGTTTTGTAGTTGTTTTTAAGTAGTTTTTTCCCTAGCACTGAGGATCAGGGGCTTGTGCATGCTAGGCAAGTACTCTATCACTGAGCTATGCCCCAGCCCTTACTTTGTTTTTAGCTATAAAAGTATAGTCAAACTTTGGCTTTTTTGAATCTCCAGATAATTTATAATACCTAATTCAATGTAAATGCTTTACGAATAGTTGTTCTACTATATTGTTTTAGGGAGTAATAACAGGGAAAAAGTCTGTTCTGTACAGATGCAATTTTCCTTTCTCTCTCCCTCTCTCTTTTTTAGAAAGCTTAAATCTGTGTTTGTTGGAGTCTAAGAGTGTGAATCCTGTGGATACAGAAGGTCAACAATATATTCATATATTTTCATGAACACTTGAAAAATTCTACTATTATAGTTTTGAAATTTAAGCTCTTCTTATTTATTCTTTCTTACAGGTATATTTTATCCATTTCTAAAAATAATCTTGTTGATAAAAAAGAAAGTGGTTTTTAAACTTTGCTTTGAGAAATGTTTTCATTTGCTAATTATGGTTTATTATGACTGTTATGGAAAAATCAAATCCTCATCATTTAAAAAAACTAAGTTATCAAACATTAGCACAAAGAAGATTCTAGTTTCCTTTTTCTAAAAATTGGTGCATTATAATTATACAAAATAGTGGTATTCATTATGCCATATTCATACATGCACATATGATAATTTAAAAAATCTCAGTCCCCAGTACCTTCCTTTTCTCTGCCCTTCCCCTTCCCCTTGATCTGCTTGCTCTAATGAACTGATCTCCCTTCTATTACTATTATTTTAATGAGTGCATTATAATTATATATAAGCAGGATTCATTGTGGTATATTCATACATGGGCATAGCATAATTTGTAGATTTTGTTCCTTGATACTAGGTTCTTGTAACTTGATTGTGTCTAACACATATGAACAAGTTTATAGACCTTGTAAAGTTGGCATCTGCTAAAGAATTGGAAGAAGGAAAAATTGTTCATTTCTATCACGTAAATATAAAGGCATGATCTGTGTTTAATGATGCCAAGAGACTGTTAAAATCCATTTAGATTTAAGAACTCTGGACTCAGTATAAATATTGCTTCATTTTACTAAAGCTGACCTGAGTCATGAAGAAATTCCCTAATTTATTCAAGTATGTACAATTAGCCTATGACAAAGCCTAGTTTCCTTGTTTCCAGCTCAGTGTTCTGTCTTGACTAGTGGTAGGAAGCAGGTGACCTATATCCTTCAGCTGCTTAGTTCACTCACGTGTTCTTCCTGGCCCCCAAAGGCATTTGAGTTGTCAGCCACAGTGCCCTCTGTCTGGGGTTGATTCTCCTTTACTGTTCCAGGTTGCCCAGCTCAAGCCATGAACGTGGCCCTGCACTGAACCCTGGGTAGGGGGTTCAGGGGGCACTTCCAATCCCTCAAGGTAGCTTGCTACTCTGCAGAGTCACTGGTCACTGTGAATGGGCTTGGAGGGAGTGGAGAAGTGGTAAATTTATGGGGGCGGGCAGGATGTTGTGCTTTGAGATCTTCAGGGAAGATCAGAAAGACAGCACTTAGACAATGTCCTCAGCTAGAAGCAGCAGCTTTCCAACTGCTTCAACAGGCCCTGCTAGTCTTCTTAGGGAGTAGGGTTTGCTGTAAGGTAATGGGGAGAAGATGCTTTTTAATCACCTCAAAAAGGTAGATCTGGGTTTTATTTGGGACTTAGGTTATCCTGGAAGTGCTGTTTCTACATTCCTACACTGGAAATTCTCTGATTTTGGAAAGCATTCCACACCAGAAATAAAAATCTTGAAGGACTTGGTTGAACAAATATTTTGTGTGCATGCACTTAAGGCAGAAGCATTGATCCATATATCACAAAATGTGAAAGATGCTAAGTGCTGCGCAGTTCCCATTGCAGAAAGAAGGAAGAACAGGGCTTCTGGAGGAGTAGAGTCAAGCCTATTGTAATGGGTAGGGGAGTGGGGCTCAGGGAGAGTGGCTGAACCCTACTCTGACTGCAACAAGGACAAGTAGGGATTATAGCCAGTAGCAGGGTGAGGGACTGGATGGAAAATTACTAAGAGGAACTTGGTTAGGTGTCAAGGGTGGAGTAGAGGAGAAGAGGAATTTGATTAGATATCAAGGGTAGAGGAGTCTTACTAAATTGGCTTAGCAAGATTTTGAATTTTACAGTCTGAGGATATGGTCAATGAAGAAGCTCAGAGTTTGGTCAAGGTGGGAGTAATTGTCAATATTCTGTGGCTTCCTACTGGACTAAGAAAGTAACATTTTCTCAAGACTGAAAGGGTGACAGTCAGCCCAGTGAAGAGAACAGGAAGAATGTTCAAAGTTGGCAGGAAGAGAGAAGAAATAGTCTTGACTCCATGCATCATTCAGCCTCTCCTTTGAGTCAGTATTTCTTCCTTGGATTGTTCTGGGAGTCTCAGAGCCAGGACACATACCGAATCAAGAACCTTGTTTCTACTGTGCGATAAGCAAACAGCTCATGTGGTTTCATTAAGCTTCTTTTGGAATGGGATGGAATTTTATTCTGGGGTCTATGCACTACACTTACAGGGTATTATTAATTATTGGCCTCAGTCAATACTATTATCCAAATGAAAACCAGTAATGACCCTTCCCACCATTCACACATTATATGATAGATATACCCTAAAAGGGGAGGAGATAACTCCATCTGCAGTTGAGAATCACTGTGCAATCACAGAGACTTCTGCTAACTTTCAATTGCCTCATTCCATTTGAATTGAAATCCATTCTGGAAGCACCTGCCTCAGTTCCAATCTACAATCCCTCCAAGTTTCCCCACTACTACTTTCTATAGTTCATGATTACTTATAGTATTAATGTTTTGCCTTGGGCTCCAGAAAATTATGTAGGAGGGTAATTTCACTCTGTGGTTCCTGAATATGGGTGAAGGAGACAGAAATGTTTGATTCTTTTATTTGAGAATGTTCTCTGTGAACCAGAGTTAAGAAAATCACCCTGGTACCTTGGTTAACACAAAAGGGATGAGTAATAGCCCATCAATTGTAGCAAGAAGATTGAAGCAGGAGGAAAAATTTGAGACAGAATTTTCCAGAGGCTGAACATTTAAATTTTCTCCTCATTTCTTCTCTGGAAATTAAATTGCTAATCTTTCTAAGTAGTCCTTTTTTTCTGAGTGTTTTCCAATTGACAAAAATCGCTTTGATTTTTGTTAGGATAAATACAGGCACTAAAATCCTCCTATGGCAAAATCCCAATTCCTGAAATTTTGTAATTTCTCTCTGTGCAAGTATTTAAAATATATATACATTTATTTATATATGCAATGCATTTCTGAAATTGTTTTGCTGTTCAGAGTGTAGGATATTTTGTACTTTGAAGATAAATGTATGCTGATGTTTTACAGTATCTCCTGCAGTGTAGTTACTATTAAGTGACAGCAATAAATAATAACCACTGGCTCTAATTGCTTAGAGAATTGCCAAGAGAGAATCTGTGATGTAATTAACTGAAAGAAACCCATGTTGTCTTTAACCACTTCCGTAAACTAATTCCCCAGAGAAGCATCAGAGCTTCCATGGGTGAAATTTCCAGGTGTGGCAAAATTAACTAATTCTTCCACCCTACAGCATCTAGGGTAGGAAAAGACTACCCGTTCCTTGGAACTTTTTTTCATTGTTGTTTTTGTTCTTGTTGCTAAATAAGTTATGTTGAGCCCATATCCTTTATTTTATGATATTCAATGTTATCTTTTGTTTGTTTCTGAGTCCCACTTTTAGGAGGGGTGAAAATAAGGAGCCTGTATTCTAACTAAGGCAGCAAAGTGGGTCCATGGGAGCATTCAGCCCACTGGTTAATGAAGAGAGTATAGGGAGAAGACATTGCCATTCTTGGGTATCTATGACCTTCCTGACTTGGGCTAGGCTGGGATGCAATAGGTGCCTATGGGCTCTCTTCCAGAAGAAACCTAGTAAGTCCCAATCTCTACCCTGATGTGGACATAGACCATACAAATCCAATCCCTGCCAATAGTACTATGGTCATAGCATCGTAGGTTTCACTTGATTTCTGAAACTCCCAAAGGGAATTTCTCTGTGGAAGGTAAACACAGCCTCAGTTCTGGAAGAAGTGTAGATATGGTGTGCAGAGGGGGCCATGGGAGTATATTTATTCTGGTTTCAGAAGGATGACAAAGCTATTGCTATTTGTGAACCATCACTAAGTTTTATAGGAGTTTTCAAGACCAAGAATTCTTCCCATCAGGCTTGCCTTCCTGGTGCCCAGAAACAGTGTAGAAACAGTATAGACAGGGTCATTCTGAGCCTAGGAGCTGTAGTAGTCACAAAGCCTTATATCCTTCCTATCTCTCAGAATCAAATAACCTTGAAGTGTCTTAAGGAAGATGAAATAAAGAGTGATAGCCAGGTAGAGAAGAATGCCAACCTGCAAACCAGCCAACATGATGCATTTCCATGAAAGTAGATTATAAAGCTATCTTATTGGCATAAATGTCTTAATGATTTCTTGTGATTCCCTCCTTTTAATCTTTCATGCATTTGATTGCTTGCTAATATTTCAGTGACTGATGCTTAAGGTGGCTAGATTTTTTTTAAAAGGGAAAAAGATACAGCAACTTTGAATATTTCAATCAAATTGCAGCCTCTAAGTTCAGTCTTTATTCAATTTTCTGATGTGAGTTACCCAAATTTTTGAGGGTTTGGATTTCAAGTTGTAGGCAACTAATTTTAGAGCCTTGTGTTTTAGTCAACTATTTTCCTGCTGCAACCTGACCAGAACAATTTTAAGGGAGGAAAGCTTATTTGAGGGCTCACAGTTTCAGGTTTCAGAAGTCTTAGTTCATATAAGGCTGGCTCCATTTCTTAGGGTTTGAGGTAAGGCTGAACATCATGCAGAAGAGTATGGTGGTGGGAAGCAGCTCTCATGGAAATCAGAAAGCAGAGAGTTCATTTGCCAGATACAAATATATGCCCCAGCTGGGCGTGGTGGCGCATGCCTGTAATCCCAGCAATTTGGGAGGCTGAGACAGGAGAATCGCGAGTTCAAAGCCAGCTTTAGCAATGGTGAGGTGCTAAGCAACTCATTGAGACCCTGTCTCTACATAAAACACAAAATAGGGCTGGGGATGTGGCTCAGTGGTCGAGTACCTCTGAGTTCAATCCCTGGTACCAAAAAAAAAAAAAAGAGAGAGACAAATATATGCTCCAAAGCCATGCCCTAATTCCCACCTCCTCAGCCACACCCACCACTTCAGTTACCACTCAGTTAATCTCTCAGAGGATTAATTCACTGAATGGGTTAAAACTCTCACAACCCAATCATTTCTCCTCTAAACCTTCTTGCATTGTCTCACATGTGAGTTTTTGGGGGACACCTCACATTCAAACCATAACACCTTGGATTTCTTCAATTTTAAGATCTTGTTATCCTGCCAAAATATATTGATTTTTTTATTAAGTATGGAGGTCTGGAGTTTTCATTGGCAATAGACAATTTTCTGAATTAATTAAAATTATAAGAAGTTGTATACTTCCAACTCAAATTATAGGTGTCTTCCATGATACTCCACACCTATAAAGTTGTTTTGCTAATGCACTATTTAATTCAAGTTGCCTTGAACACAATTTTCAGAGCTGGTGATTTGGGAGAGGTCCCTTTTGATTGCAAGAGTGATTGAAGAATGTCATCAAGGGAGAAGGAGCTCAGGAGTGTAAAATCATTCAAAGCACTGTGATACTATGCATTTCTAAAATGCTTTCTTATTTTGTCTAAATTCTTATCCTGAAAGTGATTTTCTGGTTATAAGAGTCAGACCGAAGAGAAAGAATATTTCATGTTGTGACTAGTATCTTACCATGAACCCAATGCAAGATCTGTAACTGTCAATTGAATCCCATTGATGCCCACGTCAATGAGAGATCCTGCTGTCTGTGGCCCCAATTAGGCTGATGTGATCCTAGTTCTGTGAGTAGTGTCCGCCTCCCCCCAAAACACTTTGTAGAATGATTAATGAATAAATACTTAAACCTAAAGGTGTTATTTTGTGATTTTCAAAGTTGCCAGTTTCTTAGGGGGTATGTGTTTTCTGTCATGAATTGTAAAATCACTCTAAGTTATTGGACAGGAAGGCTGAGCAATCTGGCAAACTGCCACCTGCTTTTGGATAATAGATGTAGAAAAGTCCTGGTTTGAAAAGTGTTAATTGGAGATAGACTGGTCAAAATGGAAGTTCTAAATTCAATGCTTATCTAGCTAAATGAAGTGCTTATTTGCATTCCTGAGACTTTTCCTGGGTTTTACTTTTCAGATGCTCCTTAGCCAAGGGAGTTACCAGAATAGACAAGCATGAAATTAATTTTTCATAGTTGTTTAGTAATAGATGGAATGCTCACAACTCACTTCCATTGGGGTGTTTTTAAAAAATTCTTCTGCTGCTCCCTAAAGACACTGGCACAATCCTCATCCAAATTGCTGGATGAAATAAATGCCTTTCTCACTTGCTGTTTGGGCTGTCATAAAGTGGTGTTTGGGGAATAGATCCTTCCCAGTGGGCTAAGAATCTGATGTACCAGCCTTCTGTCTGTAAATATCCATCTAGCATTTATTGTTAACTCTTCTAGATTGTCATTTAATCACTTTATGCCCATACTAACCTTGTGTGAACTCAGGCATGGCCCTTTCCTAAACCAAAATCAAACTGAAAACACACTTTCCTTCCTTCCCCTTGGATCCATGGTGCTCAGTAGCACATTATTCTATACTAATCTGACTTGTGATGGAAAAAGTGTGTAAGACATACATAATGGTGAGCATGAGAGCATTGAAGAGTAGGGAAACTCACCCACCAGTGAGATCAGAGTGGATTTTGTTTATTTTCAGGGTTTTTAGAACTTCCGGGCAAGTTGGTTACATGCCTTCCTTCCTTCCTTCACTAGGAATCATTTGTTGAATATCTCATCTGTGAGGGTACTTACTAATATTTGTGATGGATTCAAAGGTAAATATATCATATTCCCAGCTCTGGTTGAGGTCATAGTCCAGGCTACAGAGACAAGTATTCCTATGGTATGGATAGGACAGGAAATATTCTCTCCTGCAGACAGCATCTGCTTCGGGTGGCATTTCATTACACTTGAGTGGTAGGAACGCAGACTTTCACCCAACCATGTCCTCTAGGCAGCCCCGGGGACAAGTGGTGTTAGAATTAACATCGTGTATAGCTGTGCTGGGCGCCAGTCTTTCCTGTGTAATAACTAGATACAGCTACAGCTCCTCTGACTCACTTCCTAACAGAGTTCCTCTGGTCCTTCACAGTACCACCGTCCTTCCTCTTCACACTGACAGCTAATCTGTAACCAAATCCTGGGAATTCCCCTGCCGCATGTTCTCACGTATCTGTCATTTCCTCTGGTATTTACTCCACATATTGTAGTCCCCTTCTGCTAATTGGGCTTGACTCCAGACCTCTGCTGCCAATCCACCTAGTCCCTGACTCCAGTCTGAACCACCCCTAAAGGACAGCTGCCATCACTTCCCTCCTCTGCCCGAATGGTCAGTAATTCCCCCCGGGGGCAGAATGAAGAATAGGTCATATCAAATATCTGACTTTATTTTACACTCATTTTTCAACGCGCCTCATCGCACAGGTAGATTTACCATTTTTTCCAATGTGTAATATGTGCGTTCTTGATTCACACTATTGTTTATGTGGCTCCTGCTGCCCTTCCCTTTGATGTTCGTGTCCAAACCTCCCCCATTCTTCATGGGCCAATTGAAGACTTTTTAAAATTCCCAGTGTTAAGTGAGCTCTCCGTGTATCCCCTTAGCACTTCACAACCTCTACTTACTGCTATTGTATTTTCTCATGTAATAATGAAAACTCCATGACCATCAGCACTTTCTATCCATTAATCTGAGCCAGTTGATCTGCTATGGCTTCATGTGTGTTATCTCACCTCATCATTTATCAGTGAGGTAGTGCTATGATCCTCCTACCAAAGAGGAAATGTAACCTCAGAGACATAAAGCAACTTGCAAAGCACATACAGAGAGCAACCAGGATTTAAATCAGAATCCACCTAACTCCAAACCCTATGCCTTAACAACCATACTTTATTGCCTCCCATCTCCTTATATTTTAGTCTCTCTTACTGGTTTCTATCTACTGCAGAAAAGTGAAAAATATCCTTTTATTTTATGTGTCTTACACAAAGTAAATATTCAATAGATCTTTGAACGCCTTCTGACTCCTTTCAAGTTCTAAATACCTCCAAATTTGTAAAAGACATTGAATAGTAAGAAATCACATTAACAACTAAAATGAACAGGTAGAAGCATTTAATATTAACTTCACTCCCTTCAGTTCTTGGGAAGATTTAGAAACACCTGGATCAAATGTCATTAAATTTTACTTAAACAATTTCTTTATTTAAACCAAAGAACTACCTAGGACATCAACTGTAAATGGTGAGTTATTCCTCTCGTTCTCTTCCTTCCTTTTTCTTTTCCTTTCTTCCTCCCTTCCTCCCTCCTCTTCCCTCCCTTTTTTCCTCCCTCCCTCCCTCCCTCCCTTCCTTCCTTCCTTCCTTCCTTCTTTCCCTCCTTCCTTCTTTTCTTTCTCTTTCTCTCCTTCCTCTCTTTTTCCTTCTTTCTTTTCTCCTTTTGAAAATATGAGCCTCATCAAATATACACAGCACACACACACATACACACACATGCACAATTATTGATACACCTGTTCTTTAAAGAAACACAAAGAAGAAACGGGCAGGTTGGGATTGCAAAGATGTGATTTCAAGAGTCATTTTGAATGTGGATGAGAGTACTCTGCATTCTGGTGTCTATATCCAGAGATGAATAAGCCTGCAGGACCACAGCGTCTTATCTTCAGGTTACTCTTGAGTGACAGAACACTATCTTCACCACTCTCATTCTGTTTTCTCTGTACTCTTTCAAAATCAGGGCCTTGTTCTTTGACAAGAACATTACCCTTTGCAATATGTTCTTAGTAAGCAATGGTAGGGGCATGGCAGAAGATTGTTGCTGTACTTGACAGAGATAGCAAACATTTGCACTGACTCTAGGTGTTTTTGTAAAGAATACAATGTGTTAGTCAAGTTTCTGTGACCTGAACTGAACCAAAGATTCAGGAAGCAGATGAAATGCTGTAGCTCACCCCTTATCTAAAACTCCACAGACAGGATCTTGGCCTTGTATGCTATCAGATGATGTGTTCAATACATTATTCTGCCTATCTGATGCAGAGTTGTGGAAGGTCAGGTATTCTCGCATTACAATTACTAAAATCAATAGGCAATTCAATATTCTGGTAATACAAGAATTATGGTCCCATCCTAATGCAAATCCAATAGTTTTCTGTATTTACCAGGATAGAATGAAATTAAAAGAAATGAAAATTCACTTGCAAGCCATTCTTTGATTTCTTACCTTCTTTCTTTCTCTTTCTGCCTTTCTCTCCCTCCTTTCTTCTTTCTTCTTCTTTTTCTTCCTTTTTCCTCTGGAGAATATGAGTTTCATCAAATTATATGAAGCAGAGTTATAACCAGGGTTCTGTTCTCTGGGTAATCATCTTTGCTGAGAAAAGTTTGTTTAATTTGACTTTCTATCTAAGATTCACAATAGTAAATTTAAGATTAAACTCTTGCTAATATTGATTCTTTGGTAGCAAAGCCAGACATTTTTCATGAATATCCTCCTTAAATCTAATATTGTCAAAACAAACTTTTTAAAATCCCAGATCATTTTTCAAAGATCCTCAAACCTAGAGGAGAAAATAGATTCACTTGAACACAGCAACACAGTTGAATTTTCCTATTCTGCTACATCACCACCATGAAAACTATGTGACCAGGAGTATGTATTCATATAATTTAAGCAAGTACAAATACTACCTCCTTTGGGGATTTGTTTTAAAAACTCACAAGCTTCTTAACACATGTCTTTTTCCATAATACTTAGAATAGTCTTCATGTGGAGGAACAGGAAGTTGCTCCTTGCTGAACTTTACTCTTCTGGGAGTAGTTGCATGTGTGTGTGATGAGTAGCAGAGGCAGGATGTTAAGCCCAGTCAGCTCCTCTGAGTACAGTCCTTTTGCCATTGTATTCAAAGAGGGATTCTTCCCCAGCCAGTGGCCAAATGCATCATCAGAGTAGATCCAGAGGGCATAGCTTCCTCTCTTCATTCACCGAGGCATCACCGTCAGTTAAGGGACCAAGCCCCATTCTGTAACTCTGAGAACCATGCCATCATTATCTTAGTGATTAATTTCAGAAGTTTCAAATGAGATGAAGAAACAAATTCAATAGTTATGTGGAGAAAAAACACGTGCAAGACCACTTTGTGGTTTATGGTGGAACTTAAAAAATCACTGAGGGGGGACATTCTAAATGCTTAATCATATTATTAAGTGTTTAGTTAAGAGAATACAAGCTAGAACTGAGAAAGAGTTTTAACTATTAATATTGACAGACTTCTTGCTGCAGCGGAGAAACTAGTACAGGAATATGCACTATGATTTCAGAACTAAGAAGCTTCCCCTGCTCCTTTGGAGGATCAGTAACATTTACAACCCCTCATACCTTTACATGTCATCTGATCACCTATGAACTCTTTTTTCTTGTATGAATCTGGCCTCAATATCTAGATCCTAGAATCTCCACTGAAAATTCAAAGCACAAATGACTCATTTCTCAAAATTTAAATATCTTCTCATTCATAAAAGCTTACTATTTTCCACTATTTTGTACTTCATTTGCATGAGATTTTAAAGCCTTAGGTAGCAATGTTTGGTGCTCAACTCATAGAAACAATAGAACCTAATAGTGAGTCACTATTCTTATCTCTAATTATTCACAGTTTAATGAAGAAACTCCTGTTGATAAGCTATCACTAAGTCCTAATTAATATAAAATTCTTTGGGGGATGGGAGAATTTAATTTTTCTAGTTTCTAGTAATATAGTTTTTTACATTTCATTGGCAATTTGTTATTATCATAGTGCTTTCACATAGATTATCATAGTTGAGTCTAAAATTATTCATCTAAAACTTATATCCTCCATAACTGATTTTGAAATAGATGTTAGTATCCATTTGTCATCTATTAGCTCATTTTGTTTTTTTTTTTTTTTTTTTTTTTTTTTTTTTTTTTTTTTTTTTTTTTTTTTT
>PVHX01000983.1:0-79208 GCA_004024805.1 Geosciurus inauris | reverse complement strand
ATTAGCTCATTTTGAAACAAATGTTAAAATATTCTGATAGAATTGTGTTTGCAGGCAATAAAGAAAATTTAAAAGATTTTTCTGGATTATTAGAGTTAAACATCATGTAAGCTTAAATGAATTAATGGAATGAAGAAATTCTAAAAATGTCTTCTGTTCTCATTTCCACAATTTGCATGAAGTGGCTGATCTACTTATTGCCATTTTGGTTTTGCTAGAAATCTACTTAGAATATGGAGATGGCAGGTTATGAACTCTAAGAGGCCTGTTTTATTTTTAAAAATTAATTTTTTGTTCACAACAATTTTACATTTGCAGAGTCATTGTAAAAATAGCATAGAGTTACCCTATACTCTGCATCTAACTTTCTTTTATTAACATCTTACATTGATATAGAGTATTTGTTTTAATTAATGAATCAATATTCATACATTGCTATTCACTAAAGTCCATATTTCATATTTCTATAGTTTTTACCTAATGCCCTTCTCCGTCTCAGGACTCCATCTAAGAAAGCACATTATCTTCCCTTGTTACATTGCTCTGGATTACTCTTAGCTATAACAATTTCTAGAACATTCTTCAGTTGGAATTCCTCTAATGTTTTCCTCGTTATTAATCTGGGATTGTGGTTTGGTGGCAGGAAGTTTCCAGGTAATTGCCATTTTCATCACTGTAGCCAGGATAATGAATGTGATTTGTCATTGGTGATGTGATGTTGGTCACCTGGCTCAGGTAGTATTCATCAGGTTTCTCCGATGTACAGTTACTACTCCCTCCCCCTTTTTTACTGTACTCTTTGGAAAGAAGTCACTATGTTCATTTTTTTTTTTTTTTTTTTTTTTTTGCTACCAGGGATTGAACTCAGGGGTACTCAACCACTGAGCCACATCCCCAGCCCTATTTTGTGTTTTATGTAGAGACAGGGTCTCATTGAGTTGCTCAGCAACTTTGCGGTTGCTGAGGTTGGCTCTGAACTAGCGATTCTCTCACTCTCCCAAAGTGCTGGGATTACAGGCGTGCATCACTGCACCCTGCACTATGTTCATTCTTAAGGAGTGAGGAGCTATGTCCTCGAGGGTGGTTTATCCACATGAAATATTTAATCCAATAGGTATTTTAAATTTTAAACAGCTAAAAGGATTCTGCAAGTCAAGATGCTATAAATAGGAAAGAGGAAAAAAGAAAATTTATATGTGGAAGTCAAGAACTGAAGAAACCAAGATAATAATTCAGCTGAGGAAAAACATAAAGTAGAACTCCTCAGCAGGGTAGTCTCATGACTAGAAACAGTCCATTCAACTCTTTCCTGCTCATCCAGTTTCACTGCGAAAGTGAATTATTTGAACATTTGGCAACTATAATAATTCCACAATCTTTTATTCTGGGCTCATCTCATGAATACAATACTTCCTTCACTGTCAATCCCTATTCTGTATCTTAGTTTCCAAAATACAGAGAATCATTTCCAGGACTGCAGAAAGAATTCAGTGTCTTTTCTTAGTGTTGGATTAAACACTAGTCAGTACCTAGGGAAAGTTGCAGCAAAATAAAGACTCTAAGGAATGTGATAATGAAGGGAATGGAGGGGAAACTACCATTTCCCTTATCTCCAATATTTAGGTGAGACTCAAAGCAGAATGACTTTGCTTGCAAACTAAAAGACTGTATTCATTAACATCTAAAGAAATCCACCTGTGCAGCTGGTCATTCAGCCTATCTTGTATATAGGCACAGTGTGGTTCTCCATTGTATCCTGGCCCACCATCACCACCAAGGAGTAAGTAATAAAATGTCTAAAACCTCTCTGTTGAGCCCTCCAAGTTCTTTCTCTGGGATTGATAAATAGCGTGCTAGCGCATTTGCAACCCTGGGGTGGAACATGAATATCAGTGGAAACATGGTGGGAAGAAATATTCTCTTATTTAGAGGAGTAAAATGAGATACAGACTAATTTGCTAAAGATCTTCATAATTAATGATTTCTATCTTCTCCCTTCAAGTGAAAGCATTCTCTTAAAACTCTGAAAAGATATCCGTGCTGTCAAACAAGTCTTTTCTTCTTCCTCATTCTCCTTGATTTTTGTTGCATTTGACTTCGTTAACTGCCTTCTAGTATTGGATAGATATTGCTGTATAACAAATCATTCCACAACTCAGTGGTTTAAAAAACAATCATTTATTATTGCTTTTGGTATCTGTGAGGCAGCTGGAGTTTAGCTAGGCTGGGTTCAGACAGGTGGTTCTGCATTTTATGGAGTTTGACTAATTGGCTAGTGGTCACTACTGTGTCTGGCATCCTTCTCCTAAATCTAGAATGCTAGCTGTGGCATATATTTGTCACAAGCATTGGATAAAAAGACAATAGAACAAGAGGTAACATCTGTGGTCTCTTACAAGTGAGGCTCAGTATTGGCATCCCATCATGTCTGTCTACGTCATTAGTCAAAACAAGTCACATGGACAAGGGGCTGTGTCCTCAGTGAGATCATAGCTAATGTGTGAATACAGGGTAAGTAATGAATTGGGGCCAGTAGTACAGTAATGCATATTCTTGCTGCCTTCTTTTTTTTTTTTTTTTTTTTTTTTTTTGAGACAGGGTTTGCTGTGCTGCCCAGACTGATTTGAACTCATGATCCTCCTTCCTCAGCCTCTCATGTAGTTGGGATTCCAGGAACACACTACTGCACCACTTCATATTCTTGCTTCTTGAAGTGTTCTCTTCTTGCTTTCTTTTTTAATGCAATACTGTTTTGAAACTCTCATCTTTTATTATTTCTTTAATTTTTCTTCCTTCAACCAAAGTACTGTATGGAAGGTTTACCTAAGACTCAGAGCTTTGGTCTTGATTTTCTTCATGTATGTGTTCTTCCTAAGAAAGTTTATTCAGACTCAATTTCCCTGATGCCCCAATGCTCATTCCAGTTTACAATTGAGCATTTCCATATTTCCATCTGAATTTACCTGAATTCATAGCCTTTGGTTCCATTCTCCACTTAAATCAATGTTGTTTTCCTAATACAAAAGTGTATCTCTGTGGGCCATAATGGCAAATGCTTGTAATCCCAGTGACTAGTGATGCTGAGGCAGGAGGATCACAAGTTTAAAGCTGGCAACTTAGCAAAGCCCTAAGCAACTTAGTGAGACATCTCAAAATAAATAAATTAATGATAATAATAATAATAATTGTAATAATAATAATGGGCTAAAGCTATTGCTATTCATTTTAGTGAAACCCTAGTGATTAAGTGGCCCTGAGTTCAATCACCAGTACTCAAAAAAGAAATTTTTTCTAAAGTGCATCCTCTGAAGAAGATTGGATCATTAGATAATGATGTAAATATAATGCAAAAGCAAAAGCAAACAAATCCCCAGTAAAAACTTACCCTTATGTTAATAAGAATATGACATCTCTAAAAATGAAAAGGGAACACATCTGAAAGAAAACAATAAGAAGAGTTTATTAGGAGCCCTTTCATTTGACAAAGTTACAATAATATTTTTAAAATCCAGTGCTCATATGGGGTGTCATGACCTCCATATGAACAGTCAAGTGTGTGGTGTGGGAAAATCTGAGGTTTATTCCAGTAGGTGAATGTAGGAAGAAAATTTCAGCTCAATATAAGACAGAAGGATTTAGTAGAAGAATAGGAAGCAAATGGGTTGTATACCTTTATTTTTTATTTTGTGTTACTCTTCTCTGTAAAGTCCTATTCCTCATTCTCCCAATAATCTATTAAAATCCTATCTGTTCTTCAAGACTTGTTCCTAGCCTTCTCCCTAGCTATTCCAATGTTATCGATCCCTCTCAACTCCTGTTGCTAATCTCCCACCACCCACAGGTAAATTAAAGCTCTTTGAAAGTACAAATGGAACACACTAATTTAGAACTTCAAGCATAAAACACAACACTGGGTTCATAACAGCAATCCAGTAAATTCTTACCCACTTATTGTCTAAGCACAGAATTCCTGATTTCTAATTGGGAGACATTAGGCTTAGCTGGAATTCAAAACCAGAATGGAATTCTCGGGAATCTGATTGTTGATTCCATGAGCCTGGGCTTCTGATTTTGCAAACCAGAAGGGAATAGCAGATTTTGGCATCACTCACCACCTGACCTTATGTTTTCCTACTCATCAAAGACAGACTGAATTAAGAGATTTTCTGAGATCTTAGATTCATAGATCAGATAATTCACATGGTAAAATGGAGTGAATATGCCATTACTTCTTCATGTCTAAAAATTATTTAAAAAAAAATCACCTGGTAATTGGGAATACGAGATATGGAGAAATACACACAGCCCTGGAGAACCGTCACTCTAGTTTGTATTCAGGTCTGCCTGTTGTCATAGTTACTGATGTACTCAAAGCAATTTCCCTCCTGAATCACACTCTGTAGACCTTCAATGAAAATAAGCTATTCTTCCTGCTTTATATTTTTTTTCTATCCATGAATTGAAGCTAAAAAATAGCATCAATTGCATGGATGTTTTTACACTCTTAGCATGATTTTAAACACAGAAGACGAATAAAAGATGTTTTATCAAAATAAGCACTTCTGATTGAGGCCTCACTTCAACTGTACAGCAACTGCTCACTGAGTGCCTAGGTACTGGAGACACAGCTAGGTTTAGGGCCCATCCTTGCCCTTGAGAGTATTGGTGCTCTGGTGCTCTGAAAGGGACAGCAAGTAAGGGGTGCATTTCAACAAAATGAAATCAGTGCTGCAATGGGAGCAGAGTACAGAGAGCCATGGGAATGCACAAGAGTGGCACCTCATTAAGTTTGGGGTGCTGATGGGGTCATATCAAGGACAAACATCCTCTCTCAGAGTTTCAAAGCATCACTCCTGGAAAGTTCAGCAGATGTATTTTCAGATGTTCTGGGACAGGACACAGTGTGACTCTGCATGCTGGGCTCATGCAGCAGTGGCATAAGGATGCCAGCGTGGTTGCATGGGATATACCATCTATTGCCTGTTTATCCTCATGTGCAACTCTCCTGTCTGCTCTGGTCACAGGAACTCCTTTACAGACATCCTCCGTGCTATCCTGCTATCATTGGAAGTCCTTATTGAAGATCCGGAGCTTCAGATAAATGGCTTCATTTTAATCATAGACTGGAGTAATTTTTCCTTCAAACAAGCCTCCAAACTGACACCTTCAATCCTCAAACTGGCTATTGAAGGGCTGCAGGTATGTTTAACAATGTATAGTTAGTGCCAGACTGTGTGTGGTAATGCCCTTTTTACTTATATCTGCAACCAAAGTAATATTTGTCCTTTAGAATGAAAACAGGAAACTTGGATACCATTCATCTGGGACTGCTTCATAGTTTTACCTCAGCTTGAGTTTAGATGTTTGTTGTTCCTTTTTTTTAATTAGCCTTCATTTTCATTAATAACTCTAAATTACTATTACCACAGGCACAAATTACCTACTGCAGCAATAATGAATAAAGCTCCAAGATATTTAGTTTAATCCATCAGAGAGTTAACAAAAATTAAAACTAGGAAACATCTGCTTTATGAGCATATCCCACATAGAGGTGGCATGGGAGCTTGCCATGGTTTCCAGAAGCATTTTAGTGCCCCAGAAATGCACCCCATAGATTGTCACTTCCAGGAGTGTCATGTGCTGCAGTATTTGTGCTAATGTGGATCACTTCAGTGCAATCAAAGGAAGCAGATGAAACTCTAACTCTTGTTTTCATGACCGGTTGTCCTGAATTTGCGGAAGTGTTTTTATGTGCTTTATGGACAGCAGGGTGGCCAGTCTCCTGGGACCCTTCTACTTTTTAAGGGTTGATGATTTTATGAAAAGTAACTAACCCAAAGAGGCAATGCTGCTTAGCTTCCTGGTGACACACTATCACAGTATACAATTAACGCCATAATTTGGAGAGAATCAGAATCAGCATAGATCAAACTTATGTCCCTTCTTAATTAGGCAGGAAAATTGACTCAGTGGAGTAACACCTATCCCCAATAGATAGTAGTGATATGCATCTTGTATATAGGAAAATATGGACAGGGGATGATTCTCAGATCAGTTATTCCTCATACTCTTCAAAGTACATGAGTTCACTCACCCCTTGAATTCTAGTGCCACAAGTAATTGGCAGTTCTATTTCTTAAAGTATTACCTATTCACAGAGAGCCTTTGCCAAATATCTAGCACCTTTGGACCTCTGATAAACATATGTCTATTGAGAAGTTCATTGGATTAGACAAAGGGGAATGAATGGAAGGGAGGGAGACAGGAACAGGAAGACAATAGAATGAATTGAACATAACTTTCCTATGTTCATATATGAATACACCACCAGTGAAACTGTATATCATGTACAACCACAAGAATGAGATCCTAATTAGAATAAGTTATACTCTACACAGGTACAATATATCAAAATACATTCTACTGTCATGTATAACTAAAAAGAAAAGTGAAAGTCCTTATCTATTTTTAATTGAGGCTGTTGGTATTATTATTTTATTGAATGTTGAGGTTTATTTGTTTATTATGGAAGCAAGTCCTTTGTCAGAATATGTAATGTGAATATTTTCTCCTTAAATGTGGCTCAGATATTCATTACCTTAAATGGATTTTTTTTGTGTGTGTGTGGTGCTGAGTATTGAACCCAGGCCCTTGTGCATGCAAGGCAATCACTCTACCAACTGAGCTATATTCCCAGCCCTTAAATGGAATATTTTAATGAGTGAAAGTTCTTCATTTTCGTAGGGTCCAATTAACCATTTATATTTTCTTGATGAATATTTTCAGTGTTCTATATAAGAAAACTTTGTCTACACCAGAATGACAAAGATATCCTCCTACATTTTGTTCTAGAATTTTTATAGATTTAACATTTGTGCCTTGGATTATGATTCATTTCAACAATTTTTTTCTGTGTAAGGTGTGTCAGGTTTCTGTCAGCATTTTTTTGGGAGGAGCCACATGCCCAGCCCTATTTTGTTCTTTATTTAGAGAAAGAGTCTCACTGAGTTGTTTAGTGCCTTGCTTTTTTTGCTAAAGCTGGCCTAGCAAACTCACGATCCTCCTACCTCAGCCTCCCAAGCCCCTGGGATTACAGGTGTGCGCCACAGTGCCCTACAACGTTTTTTTTTTTAATATGTAGATATTCAATTGTTCTAGCATGGAAATAAAGATCTTCCTTTCCCCACTGAATTTTTTTTTATGTGAAACAAAATATATGTCTATTGAAAGGATGTTATTCATTGAAATTGTTTTCCATTTCTCAGAAGAAGAGAGAGTGTATGTACACTGCTGACATTTCAGAAGAGAAGCAAGTACACATTGTTCCAGGAATGACAAATTGTCCTGGGTGGCTACATCATGCAGTGCATTGGGGGTACAATTTTAATAGTCATGTTTGCATCCTCAGACTACATGGAGAATCCTGAACATCCATCTATGTGTTCTTGACTCTCCCTCAGTTTTTCTCAGCTCTAACTCCCTTTTTCTAACCTCTTTACATCTCAGCCTCTGAGCATCTAATCTCTCTCTTCAAGCTTTTATCAAAGAGAGTTTTAAAGTAGGATTCAAGGCTTATTTCATGCCCCATAATTATGATGACTATATTTCTAGGAATGCCTGTGCAAGCTTTGTGTAATCCCACATTTTTAAAGGTAATTTGTTACATGAATAAATAGCTGTGATTCAATTTCTATGCCTTTATTTTTTTCATAAATCAGAAAAGAAAAAATGTCTTTATGTGATCCCATGTTCCAATTTTTCTTTCTGAAAATGTGCTATTACATAATATGTCCATTGCCAACATCACTAAGGTGATATGGGTCTACTGGATTAATGTGCATGAATGATTTGAAAGGTAAAGCTACACAGGAAAGTAACTTATTCTTTTTTTTTTTTTTTTTTTTGGTACTGAGGATTGAACTCAGGGGTACTCGACCACTGAGCCACATTCCCAGCCCTATTTTGTGTTTTATGTAGAGACAGGGTCTCACTGAGTTGCTTAGCACCTCGCCATTGCTGAGGCTGACTTTGAACTTGCGATTCTCCTGTCTCAGCCTCCCTAAGTGCTGGGATTACAGGCTTGAGCCACCATGCCCGGCTAAGTAACTTATTCTTATAAAAAATAGCAGATGTCTTTGGTGAGGCAAAGTGAGGCCCATTTAGACCTTAGAGTTAGAGAGGACAGAAGTATACTTTCCCATCATCACCTAGAGTAGCAGTTGGATCTCTTTATTATTCACTCTGATTATAGGAAAGCCTCAGACCATTCTGGAGTCTGGAGTCTGGACCGGGGTGCAGTTTTTTTTTTTGGTACTGGAGATTGAACTTGATCACTGAGCCACATCTCCAGCCCTATTTTGTGCTTTATGTAGAGACTGAGTTGCTTAGTGCCTTGCCATTGCTGAGGCTGGCTTTGAATTCGTCATTCTCCTGTCTCAACCTCTCTAAGTGCTGGGATTCGGGGTGCAGTTTTTTCTGGGCCAGACCCTGGAATTCTTAGAAGAGTATGGATCCTCATGCCAGTCAGAGGTCAATGGACCCAGGGAGGTTGGGCAAATGCAGCTTCTCCATCTGGGATATGAACGCCTCCATCTTGCCCTTTTAGCACGTTGTCTTGGACAAGTGATCGGGACTACTGCAGACAGTTCTGCTCGTGTCCCATAGTGGATAGTCAGCTCTGGCCAGCTGCTAGCAACTTCTCACTTCAGTCTCCCCTCTGTCTGCCTTTGAGGACATTCAGTTTTCATGGCCCACCCTCTGCTGGCTCTCTGAGGGGTCTTTCTTCATCACAGGGGTTGTCGATATCTCTCAGTGGGTGTGAACTCTTCTGATACCTTGAAAAAATCATCACTGGTATGAAGCAGAATTTCTGTCTTTTCAACAGTGTTGCACAGGGGGAGAGCCTCATACAGGTGTCCAATTGTTAGCTACAAGGCTCAAGAGAAATTTTAGAAGAGAAAGGAAGAGCTACCCAAAATCAATAGCAGGGAGAGAAGAAAAGCCATGTTTCTCCTTCCTCTCATACATGCTTAGAGAGATCTGGAGAGGAGAGGGTGTCTACTGAACATGTGGGAGACTGCAGGGGAGGCACATTCTATGAGAGAACTTGCTCTCTTTACCATCTTGCCTTTTGTAGGACTGGTTTGAGAAACCAACCTTGTCAGGGGGATAATCAGACCACATTGGTGCTTGGCCATCTGGTTTGGAATTTCACCTCTTTGTATAATTTGGCTAGGTTTACCTGCTGCTCAATCCTTGGAGAGTTTGGAGCTCTGGGATACCAAGCACCCCTACACATGTGCAGAGGTGTTACAATACCTCCCACAGGGAGAAGAGGGTGGGGTCATCTCAGAGAGCTCACTGTTCTGACAATGAGAATTTCAGGTTAATTTTTGGTCAGTCCTGGACCCTGCATGACAACCTAGTTGAATTGTCCTGGATTTAGTCCTATTATTTTGGTTCTTAGTTCTTCATAAAAGCAATTGTTCAAGGAGACCTTCAGTGATTAATAGTCCTGGTTTTCCAGAAAGCTGATTCTAACAGGGAGGAGGTTTGTTAGGCAGTGATCTTAGTATCAACATGTATAGAAGGGAATCTACAGAAGGTTGGACAGCTGAAGAAGTTAAGCTGGGATTTGGTCCTTTCCTATATAAAGGGTTCAGGGGTGACCCTTCAGAGTTATCCTCAGTTGATGTCAAGGATCTTGACCTTTATATTCATACATTGTTCAGTCATTGTGCTGACTGACCTGAGAAGAAGTTTCCAACTTAAGCAAAAGTGAATTTCTTCAGCCTGAGGCCCCAGAAAGAGGCCTCAGGCAGCCTCACTTTGTCCTGGCAGCCTTTCTAGAAACTGGGGCTGTGTATCAGACTATCTACTGTAATAAACAAATGCTACTTAGCATATCCTGCAATGTAATATCAAGGAACTTCTTTTATTCTGGGTCTGGATGTACAATTGTTTTTTTTGTGGTCCCATACATTCCTAATTAATCCCAAATAGAGGTGATATCAGGTGATATAAAAAGTGTGGGCACAGAGCTAACCACTGGGTGACAGTCTTTTCATTGGGTCGATCAGTTGTATTTCTATGCTTCAAATAGTAATTACCCTGCCTCTGACAACAATCATAAAAAAACAAAATAAAACAATAGAAAGCTTCTGGGTGCAGTGGCACATGCCTATAATCTCAGCAACTCAGGAGCCTGAGACAGGAGAATCACAAGTTCAAGGAAAGCCTCAGCAAGTTAGTGAGGACCTAAGCAGCTTAGTGAGACCCTATTTCAAAATAAAAAATAACAAAAAGGGCAGGAGATGTGGGCAAAGATAAAGCACCCTTAGGATCAATGCTCAGTACCAAAAAGAAAGAAAGGAAAGAAAGCATATGTTATGTGCTTCACAGAATGATTAACAAATTATTATAATAATAATTATATAGATGAGTATTCTTTAAAAGATCATCAGATTTTTACAATTTATGCTATATTAGCGAGTCATGAAATGTTCATCATATATCTACTACAAATTCCTCTTTTTAGAGCAATGTTTTGAGGAAATGACATTGTTTAGAATATTAAGTTGTTTCAGTTACTTAAATATTCTATTCTAAATATTTGTTCAAAGAACTTTAAACATTAATTTTGAGAAATCATTTCCTTTTGCTCCACCCTTTGATTTTTTTTGGAAGGGGTTCCTGGGATTGAATTCAAGGGCACTCAACCACTGTGTCACATCCCCAGCCCTATTTTGTACTTTATTTAGAGACAGTGTCTCACTGAGTTGCTTAGTGCCTTCCTTTTGCCAAGGCTGGCTTTGAACTCGTGATCCTCCTGCCTCAGCCTCCTGGGCAGCTGGGATTATAGGCTTACGCCACCACACCCAGTTCATCCTTTGATCTTTAAATGTGGTCAATAATATCTGCAAGAGCCATTGAATCTGTTCATTACAACTTGTTTAAATTTTTATCAAACTTAACCTAATATTTATGCCTCCATTTTAATAGAGCAGAACATTATTCTTCTCAATTCTGCTGGGGAATTCTGGCAGAATGAGCAATACACTGAATTCTTTCTCTTGAGCTTTATAATGTTTCCAAAATCAATTTTTGAAATTATTTCTTGTAAATTCCTGCAGCCCGATCATTACTATCAACACTTGGTGTTTATCAATGTGCAGCCAACCCAGATATTTAAAAAACTATCAGTGCTAAAGTATTTTACTTAGGAAGAACTATAGCTTTGTATCTTGTGGGCTATTTACAAAATATTTGACTTATTTAAGGACCCAAATATTTTTTGTGGGTTTAGACAACCTCTTTTCCCTTCATTCAGTGGAAGAAATCCAGGAAGCACTTTTTTGTTTTCTTTCATTCTCATATGTCATGTCATCATTCTCTGGCAAATATGAGAAATGTATGAGTACATTAACTTTTTGTTCAAAGTTTAACATGTGACTCTTTCTGTCTCTTAAAGATGTTTTCATAATATTTATATTGACTCTGATTCAGTGTCTCCCAACAGATTTCAGCCAGTGTAGTGGCATGAGGTCCTTTTCTTTTCTAATTCTTTTTTTCTTCAACTTTGTGATGATTTACTAACTGCAACCCAGATGGGAGGGGATTTGGAGCAATGCTCAGAAATGTGGTTAACTGCAAATTGTTTATCTCCTTAAAGTCTCTTTTTGTTACATGTTTTCAGACATAGATCCATTCTCTTTGGCCTCTTTTGTCACCCCCTATATTTTTAATTTCCTTTTCCAAAACATGATATGTTCATGTTTTGCTCTGGGGAATACAAAGTTCCATATTCAGTTGAAAGAGTAGAACGGGCAAAAGTCTGTCACATCAGTGGGCAATCTGACAGTTACTGAGTACGAATGAATGGATCATGTTGTGATTAAAAAATCAGGCAGATGCATTTCAGTCAGTAGTAGATTCCCTCTTTTTCTATGGTCCCTATCTCAGACATGCAGATTTTGACTCACAGTGTATTCATTCAGTATAAAATATGGGTTGAAGTGCAGCCCTAAACCAGCAATATCAGCATCACTGGCAGCTGGTTAGAAATGCAGGTCCTAATCCAGGCCTCCTGAATCAGAAGCTGCATTTCATCAAGTCCTGCAGATGGTTTGTGTATATGTTAAAGTTTGAGAAGTACCACTCTAGCATGTAGTATTAATGTACACTGCAATGGATCTCAACATTAAGAGCATCAGACCCCCCTGCAGGGCCTTTTACAACCTACAATGCTGGATAACACTCCCAGAGTTTCTGATTCCATGGCCCAGGAACAGAACCTGAAACATTCCTAGGTCTTGCCTTTGCTACTGGTAGAAACCACATTTTGGTGTGAGATAAGAACAAAGTCTACCATTTGGGCTTCAGTCCTGGCTCTGCACTTGCCCTCAGGCAAGTCATTCATTTTATAGTTTCCTCAGCTGTACTACATAGTCCTGTAACTGTACCCACTTCATAGGTTTGCAGGGGAAATGAAATAGTACATGAAAAGTGCCAAGACTTTAGCCAGGGCTTACTGAATACTTGAGTATTATTGAATGATGTGGCTAGCCCTTATCCCTGGTCTTCTGTGGCTCCAAGACATTCACATAACTGAAACCTCACTGCATCCCTCCAGCTCTGTAAGTCCGGATCTCAAAACATCAAACCTCATCAGGCTGTTCACTGGCCCTAAACAAGGAATTTGCTTGTCCCCACTCATCATAGTTAATGACGTAGACCTGGATTGGGCATCACTTGTCTAAACAGTGGCACTTGAGGTGCTTTTCTTTTTATTCCACGTAGTGTGACTCTTATTTATTACCCAGTGGTCAAGAGGTGAATCCAGTCCTGATGCCTTGGCATTTCAGTAATTATTGGTACAGAAACTCACCTCTATCATATTGTAGGACTCTTTCAGCAGCAATATTTACAGCATATTTTATGGATGCATGCAATTTTTGTGTATTAAATAATATTAGGAACAGATTGAAGAAAGAGGCCATTTGTATTTTTTGTCAAGAAGATTCTTAATTCATGTTTTCTAAACACTCCACACATGCTTGAAGAACGCTTTTCCACTAAGCGAATTGTTTTACCTTTTCAGGCCACGGAGCTGTAATTTTGAATTTGCAATAGTGCAATATATGATTATGGAAATATTAGAGGAATAAAATATCTCCTGTAATGCTCTACCTTGTTAAGTATCAATTAAGTTCAGGAAGATAATTAGGGCTAATGACACTCTGATGATCTTGACGGCAGACTCCATGGCCCATTTAAAATAGTTCCAATTAAACGGGTCTATCTCTAGCATACTTTTTGATAAATGATATTTCTGGACTCTTTCACATTATAAAACCAGACAATCTTCCAATTCACTCTACCAAGAACTAAACAGCAGCCTTTACTTCTAGCTAGTCACAAAGTAAACAAACACAATCTCTGCCTTCAGGAAGGTCATGGTTCAAAGCAGAAGCAGACCTATACATACACAGTGACAGACCTATACATACAGTGTACATATACTGTACAGAAAGGG
Source organism: Geosciurus inauris (assembly GCA_004024805.1). Lineage (NCBI taxonomy): Eukaryota > Metazoa > Chordata > Mammalia > Rodentia > Sciuridae > Geosciurus > Geosciurus inauris. Next base: position 65,674 of record PVHX01000983.1, on the reverse strand, counting down.
AGATAGGCAGGGAGTTAATAGAATTCTAGTACAGAGATCCAGTACAGTCCCCAGGAGTCAGGAATGATATCCTGGAAATATCATACCTCAGCTGATTCTTAGAATATGAGTTTAGGATAACTAGGTGAAGACAGACGGTAATAAACTTCACAGGCAAGACATAGTTTGATAAAAGAGAAAATTAATTTCATGTTCTGGAGTAAACAAGTACCAGGATAGGAGCTTCTGTGTCCAGGTGCTGTTTTAAGGAGCTTGATCTCTTCCTTCAGACGTGGGAGCTACTGTCACTGAAGCAAGATGACAGCACAGAGTTATCTTTCCCATGGAGTTCATTTGGTGACTATGAGTAGGGAAAGTTCGAAGGCTGGGGAACCAATTAAATGTCCACTGCAATAATTCAAGTAAAAAAAGACAAAAATCTAAACTAGGAGTAATAGAAGGGATTCTGTAACCAAATAGGAATCAAGACAATGAGGCACTTAGCGATTGGATGCATGGAAAGTGGTGAAGGAGGAGTCAAGGGTAAAGGTGTGAACCTAAGGTGAAGAAGGGTGGATAGTGATACCAGATAATTGAGATCATGCAGATAGAAGTGGGCAGTTGTGGGAGATAATGTGCATCAGTGAGTGTTTGGTTTGAATATGGTTTGAGTGTGTCCTTCAAAGATTCACGTATTGGAAGTTTGGACCCAAGTGTGGTGGTATGGAGGTGGTAGAATTTTTAAGAGTTGGGGCCCTCTGGAAAGTGATTAGGTCATTGAGAGTGCTAACTTTGGAAGGGAATAGTGTAGTTCTCATTTAGTTTGCACTAGAATGGGTTGTTATAAAAGAGCAAGATTGGCCCTTCTTGACTCTGTTTTCCTGTCTCACTTGTAATCTCTCTCTGTCCCACTCACCCCATCCTTGATACATCTGCCATAATGCAGCTGAGGGGACCCTTGCCAGAGGAAAAATCATTGGGGCCACCTGATCTCGGGCATTCAGCATCCAAATCTGAACTAAATTAATCTTTTTTCTTTATAAAGTACCCAGTCTCAGATATTTTGCTAGAGCAATGGAAAATGGACAACAGAGATATGGATCTAAAATCTAAATGAGACAGTTCAATTATTTACATTAAGTTTGAGATGAGGGGAGAGGTCTAAGCCGGATCCATTGATTTGGTGATATTTGAGATTCTAGGAAACAAAATATTATTCAGGGAAAACTAGGCAGTGACTGAAAAAAGAATCCAAGGGAAGAGCAATATAGAATAAACAAGTTAAATGAGGAGGAACCTACAAAGGAGAGGGGAAAGTTGAGATAGGAAACTGTGAAGAGTCAGCACAGAAACCAAGGGAGTGAAGCTTCAAGGAGGGAAATTAGTACTGTGTCATGGTGAGGGTGCCATTTGGAGAGCCCTGGGGTTGAGGAGGAAGGTGGTGAAAGGAAAATAACTCTTCCAAGAATTGAGTCTCAAGGGGCAGAGAGGAAAGTACAGAGGAGTAGGAAGATGGTAGTAGATGAAATCTTCCATCTTATTTTCTTTTGGACAAAATTTCCACCAGAGGAACATACTGGTACTCTTGTACTTCTGCAGATCAGTCTTGACAAAAGATTGACCTTTGTCCGTTGTTTTTTTCCAGGACAATGTTTCTTAAAGCACTGCAGAAGAAATCTCTGCCTCTTATGATTATGAAATAAAATGTGACATGGATGTTCAGGGACTCTGCTGAATATATTATATAATACATTTGCAGCAATACAGTCCATTATAGCTTTCTAGTTTCGTCAGTGTCCTACAGCAACCAGCATCAAGTTTAAGCAGTGTTTGGCACTCTTGAAGGGGTCTCTGCTGCAAAGAAACTCTGTGGAAAACCTTGCCCTGAACAACCAGACATTTTGCAGCAATTAAATCATAGGTTTTATAATGCCCCTTGCAAAGAATCATCCAGAGTTGTTTGGTTTTAAGGGGTAGAAATTCAATGCAAACCAAGCTCTACAAAACAAAGATGGAGGGTATTTATATAACAGAATAATGTAGAGCTGCATCATTTTCCAGGCTCAATTAGACCAGGATTTGAAGTTGAACAGCATCTTCGGAACTTAATCTTTCAGTTCCTCAGTTGTACTTTCTCTGTGCTGACTTCGTTTTTAGACAGGAGTTTTTCCACAAGGTGGCAATGAGATTCCCATGGTTCCATTTGTAAGTGACCTCTGGTGTCTGCATTCTTGGCAGGAGTGAGGGGATTAGCGAGTCCTTTGACCAGAAGGACTGCTACATCTGAACCACATCACTTCAAAACAGAAACATGAAAAAAATCGATTGGAACAATGAATCAAACATCAAATCTTAGTAAAATTTCATTTGCCTTGGAGGCTGACTAAAGATCGCAGACCTTTTGTTGCGCTTCACTGTGAGAGAAAGTATACTTTGCTACAATAAATAGGTGGTAAAGTGCAGTCCATTTTCACTAAAGGAAAGCATTTGTTGCTAAGAAACCAGTAAGCATTGCTAACCCCTTTTAGCCCAAAGACAAAATTTCAAAATTTGGTGCCTTATTTTTATATTTGGAAGGACCTAATTTTTGTGTAATAAGTTTTCAATTGAGGAGTAAGTTATATTCAGAAAGCTACACAAATCACAAGTGTACAGCTCAGTGAATTTTCAGAAAATGAAAGTATCTAAGTAACTAAACGCATATGAAGAACAAGTACCTGTGACCCAGAGGAACTGGATACCCATAATTAACCCCAAAGGTAGTCACTTCCCAACTTCCTAACCATACATTAGTTTTTCCCAGAGTGCAGTTAATTTACACAAAAAAGAGGTGATTTCTGCCTGTATCCAGGTGCCCCTGCCTTAGATAATCATTTTTTTGTGTGTTATGACACTTTGGGGTGCTATCTTGTTGCTACCATTTTCGTAAAAGATCTAAAACTATTATGTCAACACATGAAATTTAATAAACAACACTATTTTTGGGAATTTTGAGGCTAAGAAATGCAATAGCACATTATCTTGTGGAATTCATAAGCAATTGTACCCTATAGAATATGCAGCATTGCATAAGCTGCATAAAATTGCTTCATTGAACTTTCATGCTTTATTCCTGGGAGAGTCCCCCCACCATTTAAATAGATCCCATTTATTCCCATTTTGCACATAATTCTTATTAATTTGGTGATATGGTTTCCAAAAATTCAAATAAGAATTTTGTTCTGGGGTGAATCCACAATATTAAGAACTAATAGCTGACTGGGGATGTAGTTCAATGGTAGAGCATGTGCTTGGCATGTGCAAAGTCCTGGGTTCCATCCTCAACACCATACACACACAAAAAAAGAAACAACAGATGACTTCCAGGAAAGAAACACAATCCAAGATTCTACTGCTGGAACTAGAACACACCATGATTGAAGTCATTTAGTACAGAGACCGCTGTTCCACAGTAGCTCTGAGAGCATCAACAGGTCATAGATGATGTGCAAAGCCATGATCTTGAGCTATCTGGAAGAGTTCAGGGAACATTCAACCAGCATTACCAAAGATGATATGAACATGTGTCAAATATTAGAGAAATTTTTAACTGCAATATTTTTAGCTTAAGAGACAAACTCTTAGTCTTTTAGATATCTTAAGAGATCCAGCAATCATTAATTACCTCATGGTATAAGAGAATGAAACTAGTTATTTGGTAGTTAAAACAATTTTCAGATTACCAAAAGAGAGCCTTTTGAAGATTTTTCCTTTAGTTTCCCAGAAATAGAAGAATGGTAAATGTTTTAATAGCCTCCAACTATTGTCATCTATAACATCATCTAAACTCAACTTCAGGTCCTAAAACTCCTCTCTTAGGGGTTATTTGTACGTACTCACTACTAAAATCCCTTTTGAGATCTGAGACTGGAGCTCAGTAGTAAAGCACTTGCCTAGCATGCACAAAGCCCAGGATTTGACTGCCAGTACTGCAAAAACATTTTGTAAAAATTGAAATACTGGTAATTTAGAAATCAGCATTTTAAACCTCCGCATCTTCTCTTTACACTTTATACTGTATTTGCAAAGCATTCCATTGTTTAACTACATGATAATTTATCAATCAGTTCCCTACTGTTGAATGTTTAGAATGTTCCCAGTCTTTTCAGTGTTGTCTAAAATGATGATGACATGCATAACTAGCTAAACTTTTGGTCACATGAATTCCTTCCTTAGGATAAACTTCTACAGGTGGAATGCATTTTGTAGATGCTATACAGCAGTGTTTTATATTCACCAGCAATATCTGAATGCAACTTGCTTCTTGAACAAAACCAGCACTGGGTATTGAAAATAATTCTTTGCTATTTGTAACTTCTCCCAGTGCATCTACCACACAGCATCTTTCTGTTCTAATTTACTTTGGTTACTGGTGGGGTGGAACAATTTTTTCATATGCTTCTCAGTCATTTGTATTCTGTTTTCCATATATTGTCTGTCCATCAATCTCAGCCATTTTTTGGTTAGGGTTTTTAAATCTTCTTTTACTACTAGGTTGCAAGAGATTTTTGTTACTTAAAGCAATTAACCTTTTATCTCGTGTCATAAATATATTTTCAAAACTTGCCCTTATAGTGAATGAAGTTTGTTTTTGCTGTTCTTGTTTAAAGCAGTTATGTCATATGGTCATTGCCTTTGCCAAGAATTAGAAAGTCTTTATTCTAACTATTATGTAAATTTTACTAGTATTTCTTCCTAGACTTAGATGATTTTTAATTCTACACTTAAGTAGAATTAAAATATTTATAGTTGATTAGATGTGAAAACAGAATCTAATTTAATTGTTTCCCTATGTGTTTTGACTTGTCCTGATACTGGTTATTAGATGTTCCTTTCAGAAATGCACTTTAGAAAGTAGATAAATCAATGCAGAGGAACTATTAAGACACTGACGCTAGAATTATTTATTGAATGTTGTCTGTAAGAAATGTTAGTCAATTTTTGATAAGTATGAGTACTGTGAATTAACAACAAATGGGGAGATGAGACTCACTTCGGGTCAAAAACTATTTATGCAATTTACCATATGCTAGAATTCTTAGCAGGCATAAATAGAGGGCCCAGCTGGTCATACTTCCAAGACAGGATGAAGATTAGCTTCGTGTCTCTTTGGGGCCACATGGGAGAAAAGGAAAAAAATAAGACTGGCCAGCTAGAGACAGGGCTGTTATTACAGGGCTAGAAAACTGAACTAAAGAGTTTGCAAAATGCCTTTCACGGCTGAGGAATTCTAGAAAATATAGTCATAATGATGACTTATCCTGCTTCAACAATAGACTGAATTTTAGTAATTTAAAGATGCTTAATGGAGAGTATTAAGAATGTGAAAAAAAAACTCAAAAGATTAAGTTAATGCCAGCTCAACTGAAATGTCATTAGCTTAGGGGACTAATCTCTAAACCTCTAATCTGTGGACTCATTAGGATTTGGAAGAAATTATGAATAACTTTTTCCATTGACCAAATGAGGTTTTAATTAAGATATTCTTGGAAAACAAGAGTATAAGGCAGAATTAAAGTAGATTTTAAGACTTTGGAAAGGGAGGTCATTTCTGAAAGAGAATCTAAAGAAGAGGAGACCCAATTCAGAAGTTATGAAAGAAATGACAGCTGCATAGATGGAAAGCATAAGAACATTCTAAAACACTTTTATCAGGTCAGAGCATGTAATCATTGAATACTTAGGTACAAAGTTCTACTTTTTGATTATTCTTGCCATTTTCCACTGTAAAAAACCTTTAATGCCTTTAAATTCATTAAAAAATTGAGCATCTTATGTGTAGTACCTTCCTTAAGAAAGTTAGCAACACATAATAATTTTGTTAAGCCCCAAGTATAATAGATATATAGAAAAAATAATCAACTCCAAGCATAAACCTAATATTCAGTATTTGAGAGCTGCCTTACTATACTCATCTAGATCTATTTATCAGTGCTGGTCAACATTGTCCACTTCTCTGCTCCAGTTGCTGATTTTCTCTCAGTGTACAATAAATTATAAAATATCCATTTCTGCATTCCCATAGGTACCTCAATCCATAATCTCTGCACCTTATCCATCCCTTTTGATAAGTTTGATTGCACATGACAAGATCAAATCTCACCTCTTTAGAAGGTTTTCTCCAGATATTCTAACTCTCGGTGAACCTTTCTTCCCCTAAGCTGTTCTAGATCTCTCCATTCTGGATCTGAAAGAGGTCTTGGGGATGGTGTGTATCAGTGGGGTTCAAACTTTGGCATGTTTCAGAATCTGCAGGAGAATTTTAAAAATAAAAATGATTGCTAGGCTCAGAGTTTTTGATCCCACAGGGCTGGGGAGTAGACTGAGAATCTGCATTTCTATGAAAATGACACATGATACTGATTGGTGATTCTCTTGAGAATCACTGCTTTAATAAGCTTTAGACAAATACTAAACCTAGAAGCAAACTGATTTTCTTAATATTACAAGGCTGGTTAGTGACACAACTATAAACTTCACTGTAAACTTCAGGAACAGGTGTTTAAGATCAGACTCATGATTCGTGTATGAAGACCATTGTCTCCTTTATAAAAACTGATTTGTAATTAAAATAATTTGTCAGTTACTTTTAAGATGGGAAAAGGTTCTACCGTCTGCACATTTATCTCAAATAGGAGCTTTGAACCGAACTCACAAATTTATTCTTTTTTTTTTTCATGTTCATAATTAGTTTTCATCTCCAAGTGACTTAATATGTTTTAAACTTTTGTGGTTTTGTTCCATTCCTAAAGCCACTGATTTGCTTCAGGAGTTCATGAGGGTTTGTCCCAGGAGACATGGTAGTTTACTGACAATTCTTTGTGCCTTGCTCTGGGCTGGCTTTAATCCATTCACAGGGTTCCATAATAATCATCTTGCCAAAAATCAGATCTGTCTTTTAAAACACGGTATTCCCTTTTATTTTAATTCAAATAAATATTTGAAATTGTAATAAAAGTAATACAATTTTCTTGAGCATTTTGGTAATTTTCAAAAAGTGTGAGGAAGAAAATAAAAACTAACCCTAAGTTCTCAGTCCAGAGAGAACCACATTTCACATTTTGGTGTACTTCTTTTTTATCTTTCCTTTTAATGTCAAAGTATAGTTTTTAAAATTAATTTGTTTTGTATTAAACAGCTTTACTGAGATAATTCACATACCATATAACACACCCATTTAAAGTGTACAATTAGTGGATTTCAGTATATTCACAGAATGTTCAAACATCATCACTATCTCATTTTAAAATATTTTCATTACCTGCCACTCCCCCCAAAAATTCAGTGCTCATTACCAATCATTCCTCATTCATCACTCTTTCTACTCCCAGAGCTGTGGGCAAACACTAATCTGCTTCTGTCTCCGTAGATTTACTAATTCTGGACTTTACTAATAAATGAAATCATACAATGTGTGGTCCTTTGTGATTGGCTTCTCTCACTCATCGCAGTGTTTACGATGCTCACCAATGTTGTGACACGTGCCGGTACTCCCTCCCTTTTTATTGATGAATAATATTCCATTGCATGTTTATGCCACTTTTAAATCTGCTTATCAGTTGGTAGCCATTTGGGTTGTTTCTACTTTCAGCCATTATGATTAATCTTGCTGTAAACATCTGTGTAATACTTCTGTGGGACATGTTTTCTTTTCTCTTAGTATGTATCTAAGAATATAATTACTAGGCATGTGGTAAGTATGCTTAACATTTTAAAAAAATACCAAACTGTTTTCCAAAGAGGCTGCATCATTTTATATTCCTACCTGAAATTTATAAGGATTCCAATTTTCTTCACGTTAACCCTAATTATTGCCTATCTTTTTAATTGTTATTGTTTGTCTAAATTACATGCATATTTGTGGGTGTGAAGCAGCATCTCCCTCTGCACCACTTTTTTCAGCCTCATCTTCAAAATGTTGAGCTCCAGCCATAGTAAATTACATGCAGCTCCTCACATTCCACGTTACCTCCTATCTCTCTGATGCCCCTTCTGCTTTATCACTACTTACTTCCTGATTGTTCAAGACACAGATTTACTGCTACTAATTTCAACGATGTACCAATGAACTAGATCCTGCATCAGTACCCTTCTTGTGTATTCTTATAAAATGGTGCCTATACTTCTGTGCTAGAATTCAACATAACTTTTCTGCCTTGTTGATTTAAGTTTCTGCCTCTCTAGGTGACTTAATATGTTTTAAACTTTTGTGGTTTTGTTCCATTCCTAAAGCCACTGATTTGCTTCAGGAGTTCATGAGGGTTTGTCCCAGGAGACATGGGACAGGTAGGAAAAATTTCTTATATTCAGGGGTATCTTTCATCCACAGGCCCTGGAACCCACTCAGTAAATTCATGGGCAGATGTATGTATGTATGCTAAGATTTATGCCATTTTTTTTGTATTCAGCACACATAAATTAGTAAAAAGCTTACATAGTTCTAAAGTTCTTAGCAGCTATAAAAAGCAAGAGACCCTAAAGGCAAATGGAGTTATTCTGGGGACAGCAGAGTTTAAATTGGTGGAAAACTGGCGAATAAAAGACATGTCAAACAAAAATAAATAAATAAGGAGAAGGAAGGAGAAGGTTAGGGGAGAAAGATGAGAAGGAAGAAAGAAAAAATTGATGTTAGAAGCTTGATTTTCCACAGAACTTGCCTCAATTGATATAAATAGTGCTCACTTTGACATTCTTTCCTAGGGATCCTTAACCCCCACCTATCTCATCCCCTCCACCTATAATCTGCAACACTGGTTATTATACATTCTACCCAACTCAAAAAACATGGCAGAACATCTGTAAGGTAATCCACCATGTTCATCTAAAATGAAGAAAGTTATGGCCTGTGATTGTATTAAAACCAAGTTTCACCAAGTGGTTACCACTCACACACAAGATTCAGTGAGACAGTAAAACCAGCTAAATAACTATATAATAAAATGAGCAGTACAGACACCAGTTTTGTCTTCATTCATACCGCCTTCAAGAGTTCATTGGAAGGAAAGGCTCATTAGTCAACAGCTATTGATTCTGTGCAAGCAATACACCATGTACTGGGGTAGATGGTGAGTATATAATGTTGAACAATTCAGAATTTTTGTGCTCAAGAAATTTGTGTTCTAGTGAGGGAGCAATGCAAGCTAACACATTACTTATTATTCATTCTGCAAGTATTTATTGAAAACCATTATAGATCTATCCTGGGAGGGCTCGGTTATGGCAATGAATAAGAAAAACAAAATCTCTGCCCAGATAGCTCATTTATCATGATGGAGAGAGTCAGACAATTACACACACACACACATACAAATGCTATAAATGATTGATACTATAAAAAAATTAGTGAGGTGATTGAGACTATGGGGTGTGGGTAAGAGTGGAGGATTGCAGTTTCATTCAGGGTCAAGAAAGGAATTTGAATGTTTTCACCACACAGAAATGATAAACTTTTGAAGAGATATCTATATTTAACCTGATTTAAAAACATAACACAATGTATAAATGTATTGAAACATCACATGGTATCCCATCAGTATGTACTATTTTTTATTTTTTATGTTTCAATTAAAAATAAATTTAATTTACATTTTAAAAAATGAAGTAGGGGGCTGGAGTTGTGGCTCAGTGGTAGAGCACTTGCCTCACATGTGTGAGGCACTGGGTTCGATCCTCAGCAGCACATACAAAATACATAAATAAATAAAAATAACGGTTTAAAAAATCTTTTAAAAAAATGAAGTAGGATCATTATGGCTGGCTTCACTGAGAAGATGATATTAAAGCCAAGACTTGACAGAGATAAAGTTTTTGGCCACACAGCTATTGAGGAAGACCATTCTAGTCAGAGCAACAGCCAAGGCAATGCCCAGGGTAAGAGCCTAGAATATTCACAGATGCAAGAAAGCTCTTGTTCAAAAGTCTAGTGGTGGGGAGCAATGGTAGGAGGTAGGTCAGAGAAGGTGAAATGCCCTGTAAGCCTTGGAAGGACTTTAGACTTTGTCAAGTGGGGAATAACTGGAAAGTTTTGAACAAAAGAATGATGCGATTTATTTTCTAATTTATGTTTTAAACAGATTACAGATAATCCCAGATTTACAATGGTTTTATTCATGATTCTTCAACTTTCTAATGTTTTAAAAGGAAATGCATTCAGTAGAAACCATACTTTGAATTCTGAATTGAGATCTTTTCCCAGGCTAATGAGATGTGGTCTGATCTCTTTTGGTGCTGAGGTGCAGCAGTGAACCACACCTTCCAGTCAGTCTTGAGATCGTGAGACTCACACTCCACGATGCCTTGTGTTGCTAAGCTGTGATAGTTGGTACATCAGGAGTATTAAATCCATTTTGACTTGTGATATTTTTGTCTTATGATGCTTCATTGTAGTTTGAGGATCATCTGTGGTCTGGTTGCTTATGAAGAGTTGACTTGAGGTCCAAGGGCAGATGTGGGGAAACTAGGTAGGAGACCATTAGTATAACCTAGGTGTGAGATCATTCCAGTGGCCAAAACCAGGGTGGATACAGTGGAAGTAGCAAGAATATTTCAGATTTTGGATATATTTAAATTTAGAGCTCCTGGAATTGCATGAGTGATATTTGAAAAAGAGAGGGGTCAAAGATGAATTTGAGGTTTTGGAATAGCTGCTACTTAGGTACAAAGGGAAAAGATGAAGACTTCAGGTTTAACTGAGTGAGACAGGGTGAAGGAGATAGGAGTTCACTGTTGTTCATTGTAACCATGAAATCTTCCCAGTGGAGATGTCACCATGGAAGTTGACTTCATATGTACTAAAAGCAGAGGGTAGCACAGGATTCTATGGGAACCTGTGGAAAGAACACCCATTCCGGCCTTTCCTGGGGAAATGAGAAATGCTGTTCTAGAAAGGAACAGCGTTGACTGGTGCGCTCAAGAAGACTGCCAGAAGTGGAGCAGGCATTGATCAATAGCAGGGAAAATGGCTAGAAAGAAATAGTAAGATAACTCCAGACTTAGCGAAGATCTAAGTAAGACCCTTTGAAAAGGAATAAGCAGAGACAGTTTGTGATTGTTAGTGGAGATCTCTGTCAGGGGTGAGGGCTTTTGTGGAGATTCTGGGACATAACATAGATGGGTTACTTGCGACCAAATTATTAGGAGCTTTAAAGGCCAGGCTCCACCCCTGGCCCATAGGTTAGCTTTGGGCTCCCTCCCAAACACTCTGTGGTGATTGTTTGCATTTCTGTCTCAGCACCATTCCAGAGTATTCAAAGACTCTTCTTATTTTTCTTGGAAACTGAGTAAATGTTTCTTCAAAGAATAAATTATATTTGAGCACACACATACCTTGATCATATCTTCATTTTAATACCTATATGGGTTTTGAATTAAAAGAAAAATCTTCATCTTTATATAAAACTTTTTCAATGGGTTCACCTTGTAAGAATATTGTACAAAGTAGTAGAAAACAGAGATTTTCAAAACAGTGACTATTAAGGACAGAGAACACCACATCCCTCAAGCTGCTAAGGGAATACTTTGGAAAAGTGACCAAGGAGAAAGGACCATGTTGTTAGGGATTCGTTCAAGAAAGGGAAATGACTGGTGGTTTTGTAGTGAGGGCATTTGTCTAAGCAGTTGTGTTAGATAGCTTTCTGTCACTGAAACAAAATTACTGAGATAATCAATTTTTAAAGGAGGAAAGTTTATTCTGGCTCCAAGTATTAGAGGTGTTAATCTATGATTGCTTGGCTCTGTTGCTTTGGGCCCGTGGTAGCACAGTGCATCATGGTGGTAACCATGACAGAAGAAACTGCTCATCTCATGGCACATGGAAATTAACAGAGAGACACGAAGGGCTGGAGTTCCAATATCCCCTTTAAGTACATGTCCCTACTTACTTCCACCAGGCTCCACCTCCTAAAGATTACCCTGCCTCACAATAGCACCAGGGACCAGGGTTTGAATACAAGGACCTTATGGGAAAATCAAGATCATAACTGTAGCATTATTTGTATACCTAACAAGCATGAAATAGCTAAAGTGCTCTCTGTATCTTAGGTGAGAAGGATTTTGGCATTTGACCTGTCAGCCGAGCCCTGGGCTCAGCCTTTCCTCAAGAGCCTCTGTGATAACCTTCAAGCTTGACAAAGAAGGATAATCAATGTCAAGCTCAATTTCCAACTCTGGCAGAGTAGTGTGGACTACCATGGTGAAAGTCAGCCACTACCACTGAAAAAAAGTGGGCTACCTAAACCAAATCAGGGTTCTGCTCAACAGAGTCTAAGGACAAATGACTGCTGCTTGAGCTCCAGTGTTGCACTCTTGGGTATGTTTACACATTACAAAGAATTTCTCTGGGAGCAGTAAATACATGAGCTAATTTATTTTAAAATATGTTTATGTTAGTTACTATCCTAGACCTGATTCCATCCCTGGTTTCTCTGATTCATGGGGTCACATATTCATTAGGTGATTTAAAATACTATTACTTATTTTCCTAAAGTAATAGCATCACTTCCTTCACATTGGAGAAAATATTTGCCAAAAAGTCCAGTCTTAGTAACCACAGCTTGCCTTTCAATAGTGCTGTCACATAGAAATGGTGTTCCACGTAAAAAGCAAGTAGTTTGACTCCCAACTCATATAATCACATGCAAGCATTTCCTCAAGACTTACTTGAGTGTGCAGAAGTGCTACATTCTTACACAGAATATTAAAAATGTGAATATTAAAGGTTAAACATTTAATAAAGTCATTAATTTTTCCTGCTTCATCAAGGACACTCCTAAGTGGAAATGAATAGATATTTTTCTCCCGCAGGAAGAGTGGAGGACAGTGAGTTCTAGTACAGTTTGGTGCCCCTGTTCTGATTTATAGTGCATCACTGATGCAAATGGAAACATAGTAGAAAGGCAAATAATAACTTAATATTATTATTGAAATAGCTTTGACCTTGTGGTTCCCCTTAAAGTGTTTCAGGGACCTTTTGGAAGGATGGTGAAACTCAATTTAAGAACTACTGCTGTAAACAAATCTTTTGGTATATATTGAAATTCTTGAGGCAAAGTCTATAAATATCTCAAGGTGCCTATAATATTAACAAATTGCCAGGCAGACATGGTCCATCTATAATTTGCCCTTCTTCTGCAACCATGGGAGTCCATTTTGTCATGCACACATGACAGAATTGAAGCTCCTGATTCTGTCCTGCTTAAGGTAAGATAAAGAGTCCAAATTGTACCTCACCCATGGCTCTGCTGTATCTGAAGTGGAGACAGTAATTTCCATTATTTCTCCCAACTGAGATATCACAGTCATTCAATACATTGTTCATATAAACTTCAAACCATCTTCCAGTAGCTGTCACAACAGATCCATTAAGTCAGAGAAGGAATGAAAGAGTGATAAAGGTCCGTGAATGATGTGTCATTCTCCCTTATCTGTACTCCAAGAAAAGCTTTATTGTTCACTTATTTACTACACAGAGATTAGCAATCAGTTGTTTCAGCTCTTTTGATCTAAAATGTGATATGCAGTCACATATTCATTGAAATAGAATTCCACAGCAAAAATAATTAATATATGATCATAGAAATGGAAAAGAACACAAAATGGTTCCTGATCAAGTCACACAATTCCAGGAAGATTAACACAAAATTCTTTGTACGTTTTTACCTTAAAATAAGAAATTCTCTGTAAGTCAAGATTCTGTAGTTTTAATGATATATTGAACCTCATTATAATTAACAACAAATAAAATAAAATAAAATATCTTGGAGTCAGATCAAAAGGATTTAACTCCTCAAGGGACCATCTCACTATTGATTATATAACACAGAATACTCCCACCAGGGTAGCTTCTCAAAACCTGAGTGCTCTGCAGAAAACTCGAAAGAACATGTGATTGGTCCCCAACATCTAAAGCATAACCAACACCATATCTAGAACATGTCTATACATGCAATAGATGTTTGGAACCCTCCAAAACCTGGCTCACCATCTGCAATTTCACCTTATTGTAAAAGGACATAAGTGCAAGAAAAAAAATTCTTTCTAAAAAGAGATGTAAGTCGTTAATAAAGAGGCTTATAAAGCACCAGTGTTAGTAATTTTTAAATGTAACTAACCATGCCCACTTTTATTATTGTCAATGTATTGTATTGTAATTATGATTTACTAAGTCAACAAATCAATAAACTCTAGTTGTTTATACATTAAAAAATCTATTTCACACTCATAAAAATGACATTTGAAATTGGAATAAAGTACCTAAAGAAATACTTCAAAGAAATAATAATGTTGTGCAACCATTTGTTTGTTTTTATATTTGAGACAGTCTCTATGTTACCCAGGCTGGCTTCAAACTCCTAGGCTCAAAGAATTCTCCTGCCTCAGCCACCCAAGCAGCTGGGGCTTCAGGTGCATGCCACTGTGACCAGCTTAGCAATTGATTTTTACATGTGTTAATGGAGAAAAAAATGGATTCAGTGTAGTACAAGTTCTATTGATCCTCGAGAAATAAATTGTATGTCCCATAATTAAGTCTTCTGACAGTTAAATTTACCTCCTAAGTTAACTTAGTCTCTCAATGCATATCAAGGCTTTAAACAAATGCTAAAATTAGAAAGCTGTATTTTTAAATCAGAATTATAGGAACTTGATAATTGTCTTGAGTGTTAGTAAAGAGTGATCATTGAATAAGCAAGGGTCAAGCAAGAGCCTTTTCTTTGCCAGTTTGTTTCAAAAACCATGTCTGTGTTAAATAGAGAGATTACTGGAATAAATTCATTCACTGGTATATGTCAACTGTTTTATATTTACTAAGTTCTGTGTACAAACCCCAATTAGACGTGGACTCTAATTTTTTATTAATCCATACAAAAATGTTTATTGAGATCTTATTCTGGGTCAAACACTATTTCAGGCACTAAGAATATGTGAGAGGGCAAAGCAGACAAGGTCTCTGCTCTTGCAGAGTTTGTAGTGATAGAGAAAAGTGATGATAAACAAATGAGTGAACAAGACCACTTTATAGAGCAATTAGTGTTATCAGAAAGCTTCAACAAGAAGATGTGGGGAAGAAATAAAAGCGTAGCTCAAGTGGTAAAAATTGAGCTTAGGCATAATTGACAGGGAGAAGGCAAACTTTCAAAGATCCAGAGAAGAAACCTCTGGACAGAACAAAGAGCAAATGCAAAAGCCTTTAGAAAAAGATATAAGAGTTACTCGACTAGAGATGGGCAAATGGAAACTTCCTCCTTCCCTCAACTGCCCACCTCACCTGCCCCAGCTTTGCTCCATCTGATGTTAAAGCCTGACCCACTTCCTTCTCCAGGCCTAGAAACTGACCCAGCAGGTAAGAGGACTGCTTTTGGGTGTTGACAGATTTTATTTTATCTCATCTACATGGTGATATTTAAAAATTTTTGTACTTTGCATGAAAGCATTATTAAAGGAAACAATTTATAAACCACCATTTTTAAACTGAGGATGCTGAAGCTTATAAAAGCAATTTAGAGACAAAGCCAGGGTTAAAACATCTGAACTGTGGTGCTATTCATCTCAGTGAGACTCAATGCCTTTTGCCTTCAGTAACCCTTGGGCTGCAACATGACAGCTGGTGATCTACTTGGGGGTTTGTGGCAGGCTGAGAACAGTGATCTATAGAGTAAAACACTAAGTGCATTAAGAAAATCTGGCATCTCAGAGACAGATACCCAGAGTTAATAGGAAAGTGGTGGTCTCTAAATTGTTGACAGAATACCCCAAATCCTCAGTGCACTCATCAGTGTGGTTATTTATCTTCTTCCCCAAGTCAAAGGAAGAAATACATCAGGCTTAAAAGCTCTAGTGGGAACCGAAGAAAGGGGGTGGGGACAGGATAATTGTAAAAATCAGTTTTGAGTTTTGTTTGGATTTGCTTAAAGAGAACTGTGATACTATCAGAATCAGACATATTTCAATGACTGACATATGTGATATATATAAATTTTTGAAAAGGTAATCCATCCACATAGCACATAAATCAAAACAATATAAACAGGTATTAGGCAAAACATTTCTACTTTATTCCACCCTTCCTTTACAGTGAAATAATTTTTGTTCGTGTCTTTTGTCTTATCTGTGTGTGTTACACAAACAAAAGTATATATTCTTATTTCTCTCTTTTTTACATAAAGATTCTATACTATACTGACTACACATAGTGCTATATATTTCATTTAACAATATACTTTATTATTTACTATATAATAGCAAATATACCACATACCACAGTATATATCACTGTATCTATGTACTCTATATAGTGCTATATACTTTACTGTTTAAACAATATGTCTTAAGGATGTTAGCATATCTTTTCATAGAAAGGAAATATTTCCATATAAGTGCATTGAAAATTTCTTTATTTTCTTTTACATGTGCACAGTGTAGTATCCCATTATATGGATGCACCACAATTTGTTAAACATAGTCCTCTATAAATAGATATTTATTCTAATTTCAATCTTTTGCTATTACAACCAATACAGCAATGAGCAAGTCAGTGCATAGTATCATTTTGCACATAGACAAATATATCTGCAAGATAAGTTCCTAGAAGAGGAATTTTTGTATACAGGAAATGTTATTCATTTGTAGTTTGGGTAATTCCATAGGGATGCACTTCAATATCCACTGCCATCAATAATTTATGAGAATGCCTACTTATCCAACAGAATGTATCCTCACACTTTTGCATTTTTGACAACCTGATAGAGGAAAATGTCGCAGTGGAATTTTATCTTGCATTTCTCTAATCATGATTGAGGTGGAGCATCTTTTCATAAGTCTGAGTGGAATTTGTATTTCCTTTCTCTGACATTCTGTTCGTATAGTTTTCCCATTTTTATTAAGTTATTGATCTTTCTCTTAATTTATATTAGGGAGATTAGCTCTTTATGATATGAGTTACCAATACTCATGATGGTTTTCTTTCATTTGTCTTTTGACTTTACTTGTAGGACTTTTATTTTACTTTTTGCTTTGTTTTTGTTAGGGAAGGAAATTTTTTTATTGTGATGTTTATCAATCTTGTATGGCTTCTGGATTTTCTCTTAAAAATTTAATGGCTTTATTTTATTTTGTTTAAATTTTTCATCTATTTACATTTTATCCTGCTGCACTATGAAGTGCTTGTGTGTGTGTGTGTGTGTGTGTGTATGTATGTGTGTGTGTGTGTGTGTGCTTCCTAGAAGGCTGCCTAGTCATTCCAACACAATTTTTGGAAAGATTTATTATCCCCCTTCTGATTACTCTTGCCATCTTAATCATATGCTATATATACATGAGTCTATTCATGCAGAGATACCACACTGTTTTAATTATTAAGGCTTAAAAATAAGTTTAGCATCTGATACATTCAGTTCCTTTGAATAATTTTACACAATACAAATTCATCTGTTGTGAATAGAAATAGAGCTGATTATCCAAATCCAAAGCCAATTGTATGATTTCTGGGGTCAGAGCTATGTGGCTTTCATAAGAGCAGCTTCTCCCGACTTCTATTTTCTGCACACCCACACCAGCTCTCTACCCCATCAGATTTCATAATTAAAAGTGGTTTTGTGGGCACCTTGAGCCTTTTTCTCCTCCTGTGCTTACCCCTTTTTATCAGATGGTCAAGTTTATTAAGGATTTTAGCATTTTTAAAATCCTTTTTTAATTTTTCAAAGTTATTATTTCATTATAAACATAACTGCTTTTAAAATTTATTTTTATTAGATCATTATAGATATACATAATACTAGGGTTCATTTTGACATAATTATACAAACATGGAATAGAATTTGTTCTAATTCAGCCCACTCCCTTTCATTTTGTGTAATAATATTTCTTCTACTTATTTACATATATTTTAAATTAGTGAAGTGCAATGCTTTTTAAATCATCCAGATGTGGAGAGAACTTTATCTGTATTCCAGGCTGTTAGATACAAGTCCTAAAACTTGTTCTGATGAACAGATAACCATTAATTTATTATACATTCATTATAAAAACTTAGGCTTCCAAGAAAGTATTTAGGAGAAATAGATAAAGAGGGAAGGGCTATAAGGAAAGGAAAGATTGTTGCTTGGCTTTGAGCAAGTGACCAATTTTCCCTGTCTGCAAAGCAGCCTCAGCCTACCTTTCGCTGCCACCCCACCTCCAGTGCTGCGAAGCCAAGGGTGAGCCCCTGAGGGCTCAGAGAAATGAAGGAGAGAGCAAGTCAAGATTCTGATCTTCTCCTTTTTCTGAGCAATAGGTGAAGAGAGATAGAGAAGGAACAGGAAGGAGAGAAAGAGTGATTAAACATGCAAAAGAATACTTCTAAAACTCCCCACTGAGAAAGCCACCCCGAATTATAGTCTCTCCTTCAGAGCTGTAACGCAGTGGCAGTGCAACCTAAGCGGTGCCTCAGTTTGATATGGTCCAGTGTTTGGAACAGAAGATACAAATCCAACGCTCACTGCAACTCTGTCCAGCCAGCAATGACAGTGGCTTCCCAACTGGTCCCAAAGGTCCCCTTCATCCCTCCTATGATATGCTGAGTCGGGGAGGCAGACCAAGTGTCCAGCACTTGGCAAACCAGGGCAATAGCTACAGGGGCCCGAAAAGAGTCCCTGAGCGGAAGGGCTCAGCTGCAGCCCACGGTCCCAGGGTTGGGCCCACTTGCACAGACCTGGCCTTGGTCGGGTCACATTCCTCCTGCGTTCTGCCCTGCTGTCTTCACCCTCAGCCCTTAGAAGCCCAACCACCACTCTCACCTGCACATGCGCACTTGCCGCACACTTATTGCGCACACATACTCATCCTCATACATTTGGCTCACTCCCATGTTCACACACTCTCCCACGCAGGTTTGCTGTCACACACTTACCCTCAGGTCCTCACAGTGGGAGCACATTCCCACACTCATGCTCTTTCACAACCTTTCCTTCACACCCACACACTCGTGTGTGCTCATACTCCCTGGTGCACCCTCCTTCACACTCAGTTCTGGTGCTGTTCACTTATGCACTTATACATTCTCATCTCCTTTGCTTACTTGCTCGCACTCACACATTTCTCTCACTTTCCCTCTTTCTCACACACTTTTCATTCACTCTTCCACACACTTTTTTTTTAAACTTTAATTTTATTTATGTATTTTGTATGTGGTGCTGAGGATCGAACCCAGTGCCTCATGTGTGCGAGGCAAGCGCCTTACCACTGAGCCACAACCCCAGCCCTCTTCCACACACTCTTATCCATCCTTTTTACACTTTTTCTTCCAAATCTTTCCCTCTCTCATCAGAACTGCAGCATTTTGGAGGGAGGGCCATTCAAAGAAGCCTAATGTTAGTGCTTTATCAAAGAAAAATGAATCCACATGTGTTCAATGAATTCAACCAATATTCACATAGCAGGTGTGCTAGGCACTGAGCAGAGAGTGTAGGTGAGTAGTGTTTGAAGTCATGCCTCGTGGATCTGCTCAAGAGTTGGGGTCTTCGGGGAAGACAAAATGGGGTCTCACGTGACAAGGTTTTGGGGTGACGGTCTGCGGAGTCACTCTACCCAGACTCTGAGGGTAGGTAAGACTGCTCTACCCAAGCGAGAGGCAGAACCTGTTTATTTCAGGAAGTTCAGAAGCTTATATAGGGTCCTTGGCCCAATCATGACCCCGAGGTTACAACCAAGCTTGCATGTGGTTCATCAGCATAGAATGGGAAATGAGGGAAGGGAGGGGTTGAAGGTATGGGAAGTGCGCCTATAGGTGAGGACCATACTGTAAGTCCTTGAAGTGAGGGCTGGCCAGTGGTACCACTCAGATGCCCAATGGCAATCATTCCTGGACACTCATTCACAGTATTCAGTCAGCATTCACTGTGGGATCACACCACACTAGGTCCTGGGAAAAATAATGGGAGAGATAGGTATCTATCCTTAAACAAACTGATGGTTTGATGGGGGCTGTAAACTAATAATTAAATCACAAGTTTTCAATTATTACTCATTATAAAGTTAGAACATACTTATAATGAGATATGTACTGACAACAAATTAAGCACAGACAAAAGACCAAGGCAAAGAAAGATAAAACACAAATATCATGTTAAAAACCCAAAATAAACCAAAATAATGGGAATACAAACCATATTTCAATTATAACCCTGAATATTAATGGCCTAAACTTATCAATCAAAAGACATAGACTGGCCAATTGTATTTTTAAAGAAAGATCCAACAATATGCTGCCTTCAAGAGACTCATCTCATAGAAAAAGACATCCACAGACTGAAAGTGAAAGGATGAGAAAACACATATCACTCAAATGGACCGCATAAACAAGCAGGGGTTTCCATCCTCATATCAGATAAAGTGGACTTCAAAGATAGTCAGAAGGGATAAAGAAGGTCATTTCATACTGCTTAAAGGCACCATATGTCAACAAGACATAACAATCATAAATATCTATGCCCCAAACAAATAGAGCATCCATGTGTATCAAACAAACCCTTCTCAATTTCAAGAATATAATACTGGGTGACTTTAACACACCTCTCTCACCACTGAACTGATCTTCCAAACAAAAACTAAACAAAGAAACCATAGAACTCAATAATACAATCAATAATTTAGAGTTAACAGACATACACAGAATATTTCTTCCATCAACAGGTACCTACACCTAAAAATGAAAAAAAAGAAAAATACCATGAAGATCTGGGAAAACAAAATGGCCACATGTGGTAGGTAGGAGCCTCAGTGGAGGCTTTGGGAGGAGGGTGATTTAATTAGGACCTCAGAAATCATACAGAGCTCTGTATAGAATCTACACTAGTTATAAGAATAAGTTACTGGTAAGAATAGGGCTGGGAGGAATTCTGTGGTATTAAAGAATTTTCCTTATTCGTGAAAAGCCTAAGTGTTATGGTTTGTAATTGTGTGTTCCTCCAAATCTTCTGTGTTAATGCAGGAATGTTCAGAGGTAAAATGATCAGATTATAAGAGCTGTAATTTAACCTGTGGATTAATCCATTTGATGAATTCATATTTCAAATGGATTGATGGGTGGTAACTCTAATGGGGGAGGAAAACTAGAGAAAGTGAGTTACTAGGGGTGTTCCTTGGGGTTTATCTATCTTGTCCCTAGTTCCTTGTGCTCTCTCTCTCTCTGCTTCCTGGTTCCTATTAGGTGAATAGCTTTCTTTTGCCATTTCCTCTCCACTGTTGTATTCTGCCGACCTTGGGCCCAGAGTGATAGAGTTGGCTGGCTGTAGACTGAACTTTTCAAACCCTGAGTCAAAATAAATTTTTCCTCCTCTAAGTTGCTATTAGTGGGGTGGTGGTGTTATTGTTGTTGCTGTTTCCTGTGCCCAAAATACCTGAACAAAACAACTTAAAGAAGGAAAAGTTGATTGGGTCTCACGATTTTGGAGCTGTCAGTCCATAAATGGCAGAGTCCACTGATGTGAGTTCAAGGTGAGACAGAACATCATGGTAGAAGGGCATGTTGAGGAGGGTTGCTCTATTTATGGTGACAGGGAAGCAGAAAGAGAGAGAAAATGGGCCACAGGGAAGACAAGCCCATTTGGGGCATGCCCTCAGTAACTTACCTCCTCCAACTATATCCCACCTGCCTACAGTTACCACCAGTCAGTCCATGCAAACTAGAATGGGCTGATAAGGTCACAGCTCTCATAATCCAATCATTTCACCTCTGAACATTCCTGCATTAACACAGGAGCTTTTGCGGGACACCTCATATTTAAATTATAACACATACCAATGTTCTCAGGTACCTTGGCATCCCATCCTATGACAGCCAGAGCCAGAGCAGACTCTGGTCTTCAGCCTCACCTCCACTGGTTAGGTAACAACAGTGCAGGCAGACATGATGTGTTCAAGGAACAGCAAGGAGCCAATCTGCTTAAGACTGAACCACACATAAGAAATGCAGTGAAAAAAAATAAGGCTAAGGAGGTGTGTCTGAATTACTTTTTAGAGGGCCTTAAATGTCAGCAAAGAAGTCAAGAATTAGTATTGCTAAGTTCCATATTCCTAGACTTTCCTATCAGTATTACCACAGAAGCCTCTACATTGCAAATTCTTATTCTCCCTTTATTACCTGTGTCTTTCTCCCCTCATTATAACAGATGTTATTATTTCCATTTTAATTTTGCCTTCCTTGTTTGTGTTCAGAAGCTTTTATGCATTTTGCAGATCCACGTTTTGATTTAATCTGTCTGCAAATGAGCCTTAGAAGCTGTGGCAAACAATACATCATTTTATCAAGGCTTTTAGATTAGTGCCCTGTCAAACTGGAGAAGTACTGTTCATTTAGCCACAGAGCAGACCTGGCTCAGCCCAGAATCTACATCTCAACCCCCACTTGTGTTCAGTTAGAAACTCCTGGTCTACAAGATTTATTCTATAGGGAAAATCATATGGTATAGTAATATTCACAAAATGCATATATAGTCATGCCTCATATCCATGAAGGATTGGTTCTAAGACCTCTGTGGATGCTAAAATCCTCAAATGCTGAAATCTCTTATATTAATAGTGCACCATTTGCATATAACCTCTGCATATTCTTCTGTAATACTTTGTCACCTCTAGATTATTTACCATAACTAATACAATGTAAGTGCTGTGGAAATAGTTGTCATATTGTATCATATAGGGAATAAGGACAAGAAAAGCATCCTACATGTTCAGTATAGATGCAAATTTTGCCAAATTGTTTTTATCCAATTCATTAAATCCTTAGATTCAGAAACTGAAGACATGCAGGACTGACTGTTCTTCATTAATATTGCACAGGAGTTGCTTTTGGTTACTCATGCTAATATACCAGGTGCCCACTTGATGACAAATATATATTTGAAGGGAGTTATTGATGGTTCCAGGAATGCAACTGCTATTCTGGTCTTTGAACTTACGGGAAATTGCATTTCCACTTTCAGACAACTGATTAATAAATTAGCCCAAGGGATCTAGTCAGTCAACAAACACTGTGATGTGAGCTTGCAAAGAAAAGTAATAGTAAAGGTGTTTCCAAGCATGGGAAAAGAAATGCTTGAAGTTGTGTGATTATAATTCAGGGAGTTACCATGACTGAAATCTGATCTGCAGGGCATTTTTAACAATAAACACACAACAAAATATGTAGAAGACCAGGGATACTCCAGTATCATTTACAATTTACCAGAATATTTTCCCCATATTTCCCATTCCTTTTGTTTACTTCTTATATTGGGGCTGGAATTTTTAAATGACATAAAATGGAAACAGAATGAGACATTTTTAACAAAGAAGCTATTATGACCTGCCAGATCTCTGAGCTATTTCCCAAGAGCTTAAGAAATGGCTTCTTCCTTGGCTGGGATTATAGGTGAGGTCTGGGCTTCCAGGTTGGTGGGAGGAACCAGTCCCTATCTTTGACTTCAAGCAGTTGAATAGCTGAGAAAAAGGGAAGTCCACAGAGGAAGAGAAGAGTGACTTCATCAACATGCAGAGTCAGTATGATTGCAAAGAGCTTATCTATGCTGTAAAACATGGTGTCTGGTCCTCTCAGGCAGGTAGCTTCCCGCAGGCCTTCTCAGATGAACAAAGTGTCAAACCTGCCTCCCAACCTCACAGCCTCTGCTCTAGGTCTCCCAGCCAGGGACAATTCCCCTACTTGTCAGGCAATTTATTAGCATATTTTACAGATTCATAAGGTTGAACTTATTTTTTGTACCCCACAGTGAGTCCCAGAGAGAGGAAGAAGGAAGTCACTCTTTGGGGGTTGAGAAAGGGGACTAGTTAATGCATATTTCTCAGTCTGAGCAAACAGGAGGTTGAAATTCACTCTGGGTGAAGGCCCAGGGCTTTTGCTTAATAATCTTGCTTCATCTTTATTGTAAGACCTTTTCGCTCAAAGCACCACTTCTTTTTGCTTTTCCTTGCTCTCACAGACATTGTCACTTCACACAGGCCCACTTTTTGTGTATGCATTTTTGCTTGTTAACATTTCCTGAGGGCAAGAGAAAAACTGGGGGGATGTCCTTCAGAGTGGTAGCCCAGGTGTTTGCCCAGCTTAGCTGGAAGCTGGGGCACCTGCCCTGGAGCTCACAGCATTGAGGGTTACACTGCTGTCAGCCTCCTTGTCTCTTTATTTTGTAGTGATAAATTTCTGCAGGAAAAATCTAGTAAGACTGGGCAAAATTCATAAGAAGAAAATATGGTCACTAGGAGATTCTCAGTTGCCTTTCAAATGATAATGGTTAAGTCATCTCAAGGTACAGGACTTAATTCGAGCATTAACATTATTAGCTGTTCAAAAGACTGTCCTGCCCTGCTCACCCAAATGCCTGGGTGACTGTTAATGGGATCAGAAGCATGCAGGAATGACAGCAGAACAGTAGAATCTCAGAACATCAAAGGAACGTCAGTACTCTCCATGAGTGCCACTATTAGGGCCATGCTATTTGCTCCCCAGAAATGCAAAATATGCCCAATAAGTGGCTACCTGCCCTCTTCCTCAAGGAGATGACACATACACATTGTAACTAAGAAGGGGGCACAGGAACAATTCCAATGGTGTACAAGATGTACACTGATACATAGGAAGAAATTTTTCTATTTTCTATCTTGATTGATTTTATCCATCCATTAAATTTATGCATAATTGTACACTCTCCAAAAAGTTTGGAGACTTTGGGGCTATACCCTGACCAACACAAAACAAAGCCCAGTGAATTCCCTTCAATACTCATCCAAAGCACACACCCAAAACAAGGATGCTTAATTGCTATGTGTGGGCTGATAGGAGGTTCCTAGAATATATTTGCCCCATAGCAAAGAGGAACCTCAGCCTCTGTAGATGTGGAGATATGCCTTTGGATAACAAGGTTATGAAACTTGCAAAATAAACAAAATAAGAAATAATAATCTCCCTGTTTTCTTAATTTCTTGAATGAGCAATTACTGGGCTGGGTCTACATAGAGAATTTAAGAATCATATATTTATTTCCAGTAGTGAAATTTACCTATTATCATATTTTCCTTTTGGATTTTAGTACTAGTTTCCTAAAAAGCACTGCCTGAACAAGATAAATGATAGAGAAAGAAAGAAAGAAAAAAGAAAGAGAGGGAGGGAGGGAGGGAAAGAAAGATACATATTCCAATGCAAAGAATAAAAACTAGAAATAATGGATGGAAAAAATACTGAATTTTGTATTGGTTCATCCCAAGAGGATCTATCTGTCTTTATATTCAATTCCTCTCTATTTTGGCTATCTTACAAAATCTGAGATATTTACATGAGATACCCTGTTGAGTTCCACATCCTTGCTTACTGAGCAATTAAAAAGAGTGGACCTCTACTATTATGTAGAATTATAATGCACCAATAAAAATATGAAAACAAAATGGACCTCAAACTTGTACTCAGTGAACATAGTTTACACGAGGAATGCAAGAAAGGAAAAGGAATGTAAGAAAGGCAACTCAAACAGCCATGGAGACTTCCCTGATGCAGTCTCCAGCTGAAGCAATTCTACTTTTCTCTTATGCTTCACTATAAGCTACCATATCAGTTCCTTATATTAAGCTTTCAGGTGACTTTCAGTGTTAGGAGGTGGAAAATTCTACCAGCCAGAATTCCAGTGCTGTTGCGTTAAGGGGAAGGGGGACTGACTGTTAATAGCAAAGGGAAGCTACTTCCCACTGTGTGGCAGGAGAAGTATTTTTCAGCAGTGGTGACACAGGAAGGAGGGAAAGACCTGAGGGCACACCTGGCATATGGAGTGGGAGTATGAGCGACAAGAGGGAAAATGAAAAGCCAGGCAGGGTGAGTGTCAAGGAGAGATGATACTGGAGAGAGCAAAGGTATTTTGTTTGGCAGTTGCTGCAGGGCATGCAATGAGATGCGGAAGGAGAAAAATGTCTAAACAGAAAATAAAGAAGTATGGCTGAACATAAGAAAACGCCCCCAATCCCCACCCTGCCCACCGTGTGTGCCTGTGAGCGTGTGTGTGTTGAAAGACACTGTATTCATCTGAATTATTTAGGCTCTATTTTTCTGTCAGACTTTCTTTAAATCAAGCAGAAATTGAGCCATCTAAAGTTTAATGTTGGCTTATACCTGTTGAACTTTCTGGTTTTCTAGCAGCCTTGCCTCAAGTGCCAAATTTTTCTGGTTGCTCATCTGCTCAATTCCAGTCATTCTTCATTTCCCTGATCACCATGGATGTTACTGCTATAATCTTTCTCCTCTTTTCCAAGAGTCTTCCACAGGAGAGATGAAACCTCTCAGTATATAAATTAATTTTCATTGACATCAAATCTAACAACTATACTCAAAACAGAGATCAGGCAAAAAAATATCCTTAAGTCATTTCCTATGTATGAACTCATCATCCACAATTTTCCATACCTATAAGTAAGAGTCATTTTTAACCTAGTTCCTATGTTAAACTTGGGTTTGGTGACCTGAGAGCCAGGAGCTATTAGAGAACATTGGGATTTCAAAGGAAAAAATTTAAAAAGTCATGGAGACCTTGGTGCAGTTGGTGCAGTCAACCCATCTGGTGGCTGACATCATTCCCAAAGCCATCTAGTCTATGGGTGATGCCTTCATTTAAAATGTCTTATTCCTCAGTACTGGACAGTCTTATTTTGCTTTTGCACTGCCCTAAATCCTAATAAGCTTTGATGTGTTTGTTCTACAGAAAGGAAATAGCTGTCATGGGCAGAAATCTCACTGTCATCCCAACCAGATGATTTGGGATAGAGCCTGGCTCTGCATGTTCCTTATCCAGTCTCCACAGCAGAACATAACTTACCCCCACATTCAATTTCTTGAACTGTAATAAAGAATGACCAGTCTCAATCTCCTAGCATTATTTTTGTTTGTTTTTACATGTCAATTTTTATATGATACTTTTTGAACTGCAAAAGTGATACATAGTTTTTTGCATAATGGTACAGGTACTAACACTTGCTATGTAGCAAAGTTGAATAAAGGCAAAGACAATGTTTTCCCTGATCTCTCCATTGCCACTCACCTGATATGGGCAAAGTACATAGCCAATATGCATTCTTCTCTCCCTTTCTCCTTGTTCATACAAATATAGATAAAAATAAATTTAAAGGAATTTTATTTGTACCAAAATATATTTATTATTCATCCACTGATCTGCAACAAGATTTTTCCCCCTATTTAATGTATCGTTTTGAGGAGTAAATGAAATGAGGCTCATGAAATAGCTTGGTAAACTGTTGTCACCACTCTCCTAGGTTAATAACTACCTGATAGGTAGTTTGGGAATTTGGTCAATTGGTTTCCTCCTTTTAACATCAAGAAGAGGTGAACTGAGTGGTAGAATGAGTGAATGAGTGAATTGATGGAACAGAAATGAAGTTGGAAATTTTGTTGCACAGAACACGGAGTTGTCCACGTGCATAGGTCTGGATGGGGTGTGCATCAGTGGGAGCAACATGAGGACCCAGCGGCTGAGGAAGAAGAGTGCCCAGCCCAATTCATTCATAGTTGTCCCCCAAATCATGTACAGGGATGGCACAGGGTGGCCGACCTATAAATATGGGAAGAGATGGGAGGGATGTTAGATGAAATAATAAGTAAATCAATGAATTTTTAAAGGTCCAAATACAAGTACAAAGAAGACCACAAATGCCATTTATTTAAACAATGTTGTAGTGAAACAGGGAAGAAAATAATGAGGGAGAATAGGGAATTTTCTCAAGCAGACTTGAGAATGCATTTCAATAAGCAATAAAAAAAAAAATGCTGACATGCTGAAGGCTGATGGCAGGGGACCTGTACTTGTTTCACCAGCCAAGGGAACTCCAAAGCTGAATTAGAAATCAGGCTTCTCTTTTACCCTCTTACATTACTACAGTTTAATATAATTCTTTGGAAACTTCCTTAGGGAATACTGCCTCTTGGAGCAGTTGACTCATGGAGGTAAATGCCTCTTTATCTTTAGGTCTCCATTTCCTCTCAGGATTTTCTACCATGACTTGCTGATTCTAGATGCTTCCATCCTCCGTGTGTTGAACTTAAGTGCACATGTGCAGACAACCTGTTACAGATGAAATGTCCAAGGGACCCCATACCAACTTCTAAACTAGAGCTCCTAAGATTGATTTCCTAACCTCTTGACATTTGCTGTTTACCTATTAGTAATGCCAAATAGCCATGTTAACATTTTCTTGATAGGTAAGGGGCAAGTAACCTATCTGTTATTTATACAGGTCTGGAACTTTCAAAACTGATTATAACCATCTAATTAATTTTCTCTCTTTTATTTCATAGAATTCAAATTCATCATAGGGGATCTGGAGTTAGTCTGCCTGGATTCAAATCCTGACTCCAAAACATATTGGAATAAGTTAGTTAACATCCCTGGGGCTCAATTTTTCATCTGTACAATGGAACTAATCATATTGATTTTCATAGGTTTTAATGAGATTTATTTGAGGTGCTTACAAAAGCATGTAGCAGAGGGTTTAGCACATGAAGGTGGTTCTTAATGAGAATCAAAATGCATCTCGAAACTATTGGAAAAAACACAATGTATCTTGTGCCATGCTGTCCCCTCCCCCCATGACTCCATCCTGCCCTACCAAGGAGACAACCTCCTCACTGGTCCACTCCCTGGGGCCCTTTTCCCAGGCTCTGTGTCCTAGTTAGCTTTGCATTGATGTGACTAGAATACTCGACAAGAACAACTTAGAGAAGGGAACGTTTATTTGGGCTTCTGTTTCAGAGATTTATTCCATAGTGAGCCAACTGCATTGCCCTAGGCCCAAGATGAGGCAGAACGTCATGATGGAAGGGCATTGCAGAGGAAATCTCTTTCCCTTGTGACATCTGGGTCACAGAGAAAGAGAGAAGGGGTCACAGGGAAGATGAACCCTTCCAAGACATGCCCCCAGTGATCTACCTCCTGCAGCCATGCCCTACCTCCTTACAGTTAAACTACCCAGTTAGCCCATTCAAACTAAGATGGAGTGATTAGGTCATGGCTCTCATAATCCAATCATTTCACCTCTGATCACTTCTGCATTAATGCAGGAGTTTTGGGGAGCCTCCGGATATCCAAACCATAACATTATGACATCATGACCAGGCACTTATTTCTTTATTGGTTCATACAATCCTGACACTCATGTACTTATCTGAGTCTCACTGCTTTAAATTTTAGTAATACTAAAAATTGAAACATTCTTAAAGACAGGTCATATAGAAAATTATATAATTCACAAACCACTTTAATAATGCTCATTAGCTTACTCAAAACAAATTACAACTTCCACATCTTTTCTAGGGCAGGACAAGCATAGAAATCGTCTATAGGGATTTTTCCCTGTAGGGGCATCTGCTTTCCTTTTCTCACCTAATTATAAAATATCTGACAAAGTATAATCTGGAAAGTGTTATATAATTGTGCTTAAAATATTTATTCAGTGAGAAATGAATAAATGTTAGTCAGGAGTGTGCCCTAAATCAGACCAATGATATGTCAAAAAATAATATACAGTTATAAACTAGCATGGAAATATTGAAAAATTACATGTATCCTCCAACTTCTATAAAAAGAGCATATATATGCTTCCCACATAAACTCTATACATGTTCCTAGTGTATTAGCAAGTCTATTTATTAGACACACACACATACATTCACACAAGCAAAACCTAATGTCTCTCAGGTAAGAGTAGATTGAACTGAGATGAAAATGTAACTTAAGCAAAATCAAAATAATTAATCTCCAAATGTGGGAATATCAATTTTTTATATGTAGCAAATTTGCCTAATTTATAAATAGTATCTTCACAACTATGAAAACATTTATCAAGACTTCATAAGATTATCACATGAGGCCCTAGAACACAGACCGTCTTGTCTATTGTTTCTTCCCCAAACGTGCATGTATGCTGCATGCCCCCAACCCATGCTGTGTAATGTCACCCATGATACTGCATTATATTCTGATATACCTGTCAAGCTCTGTATCATAATGGAGAGGACTTATTAGGAAATTCATTAATTAGCTCTAGCTTTCCCCTGAAAAGTTATCAGCTATAATCCTTCATCTGTTTTCCCAAATTGTCTATCATTATTACTATCATTAGTTGTTCCCATTTACTGCTTGGATTTCACAAACTTCTTAACACTCACCACGGAGGAAAGCCTCCAGCATACTCAGAGTTGTCAGCAAAGCCCAGAATATTCCTTGACAAATGACTACCCTTTGATATGTAGCACTAAGACAGAAGACTAATTCCTATTTTGTTTGCTCTAGCCCAGCAACAAAGACCACAGAGAAACACACAGATACCAAAGTAGCTTGGACTAGCTTCCATAAATGTTATAATTGGCAGATTATTTATTTATTGCCTTATTAACTAAGTAATAGTATATATAAACTTGCTTTTACTTATAAACTGTACATATTCTCCTAAATCCACTAGTACATAAATATCACAATCATAATGTAAAAATTAGACGACCAGGGAAGAGATGAATTAGGCCGCTTGGCAAGGCTTTATTGGAATACCCGCTCTCGGCCGAATCCTCCCGTGCATCAGAGCATGTCCGAGAGAAATGGCACTGGAGCTTCCGTGCACAGAGAATTTCAAGAAAGCCCGGTCAGGAAGGGGAGGGCTTGAGGGCAGGAAGAGAAGGCCAGAGTCCTTCCTGGATAGGTCAGGAAAACCCGCTGATTGACAGGAGGTGTGTCTACTGGTGACTGTCAGCGTCTGGCTTGCCACTCCATTCTGCAGCTACTGACCGGTCCCCCTAATTGAACGTCCTGGACTCTGGCCCGACCTAACACATAGTATCTAGAGCATTGTTTTAGTTATTTTTTCCTTGTGTTTTTCCCCTGCTGTACTGTGTGGCTATATTGGATATATTGTATGAGAGTGAATCTGTGCATATAAATGGTAGCTAAGACCTTGATGCACATATCAGTTACTCTGGTAAAATTTTTGTTTTCTTTAATTGGGGCTATTCACATTGAGAAAATGCACATAGAAGATTATAATAATATAATACGAAGATTATAAGATTATATTCCTACCTTTTATGCAATGAAAGTGCAATTATCTCTTTCTCCTTTCTATAAGCTTTTTATCCATATGGATATTATGAAGAGTCTGAAAATGATTACTTGTATCTGGGTAAAAAGCCCCAGCCATTTTTGATCCTCCTTACTTATCTGGCTCAACTCGCTGAAACATCCAATTGTGCCCATATGTAAATAAAAACAATTCCATTAGCCTGGTGCAAGAGTGAGCCCCTAATTCCTAAATGTATAATCGCTTACCACTGGTTGGGATTCTTTTTCAAGACAGAAGCCTTGATTATAAGATGATGTTAAAATTTTAGAATGACTTGCCTGGGGTTGTGGCTCAGTGGTAGAGCACTTGCCTAGCATGTGTGAGGCACTGGGTTCAATTCTCAGCTCTGCATATAAATAAATAAAATAAAGGTCCACTGACAACTAAATATATATATATATATATACATATTTTAAAAAATTTTCAGAATGACTGAAGGGGTAAGTCAGCTTTTAAATCGACATCCCACTGTATTCTCATATTTTCCTCTAATTATTACAATAGTGGGAAAATTCAAATAGGGGCTGGCTATGACTCTCTTTATTTCATTCTTTGTCACCTTCACAAAATGAAGTTCTCTTAAATTGAGTCAATTGCACTTTATAGTCCATCCTAAGGGCAACAAAGATGAAGAAATTTTTCTAAGGGAGAGAGAATATTCTTTGGACCATTATCTTCAAGATACTGTCATCTCAACATGCAATAAGTAGTTTTATGTACTAAAGGATAATTAATATTTTTATATTAAATCTACAAAATTCACTTATAACACACCTCAGTTTTGGCAAGGCACATTTCAATTGCTGAATAAACATGTGTTGTTAATAATAATGTGCATTCTCTGGCCTCTTCCTGGACTGCGCAGGCTTGTAGGAGTCAAGTGCCCATCAGCTACAGTCTGTAGGAGCTTACAGTGGAGGCCGGATAGAGAACCGATGGGGTGCTGAGCCATTAATGTTAGAGGAAAGTCACTATATTCAGGTAGAACTCCTATTTTTCTGTTTTAGAAGTATCAGGATTTGGGGCCAAGATGAACTCATTTCTGCATAGCTGTATAACTCTTCCTCAGCTTTTATCTGAGCGATCCTGAGAGTCTTAGTAAAGTGGAGATGGATGTTGATTTCCCACAATGTAATGTAGTCACATGGTCCTGAAGAACTTCAAACCTTTCCTGTGCTCAATGATTCAACTAGTGATGAGACGGTTGATTTTTCAGGATCCTAGAAAAATACTGTTTTTCAGATTTCTTAATAAATATCTGGTGGATAAAATACAAAGTAAACCAATAGCCCACTAACCAGTTCTCTAACACAAAAAAATATTTTCAGTTCTAGGTTAATATGCCCAGGTTCATTAACATGCTAGTCTTCACTTTAAAGTGCTTTCACATTTCAAAATAATAATTTTCCTCAACTTAGGTCATTGTTTCCATTGGATCATAATTAAATTCTCTTAGTTTCAAGAATAAAGCAAATTTTTTACAGGATGCACAATGTATTATATTTTGGATTCTTGAGTTATGACGTTCCTCATCAAGATGGAATCTCAACTACAGTTTTTTTAAAAAGTAAAAGCTTTGTTGAGATATCATTCATATACCACAAAATGCTCCCCATGAAAGTTCACAATTAAGTGGATTTATTTAGTGTGTATTTACAGAGTTGTGCAACTATTGCCACTATTGAATTGTAAAACATTTTCAATGCCCCAATAAAAACTGTGCCCACTAGCAGCCACTCCCTAATACCTGTCTCCCCCAAAGTAGTTACATTTTGATTGGAAAAATCATAATAAATACTAGATTTAAGATTTTTGTAATTAATATAGATAGTGGATTTTTTGGTGTGGTGCTTTATCATTCTTATGTCATTCACATATTCATCTTCTTTATAAATATCTATTGAGTAATGTCAAGGTGTAGCAGTGGAAGAGAGTAGACAGCTCTGCCTGTTTAATGTGGTTCTTTTTGCGGTACAGTATATACATGCTAGATCTCACTTCTGTACTTGATGGATGTATGATCAGACACAACAACATTTTGCATGAAGTTAGAGTTTTAAGGTACTAGAATAGCATCCTTTGCTATCACTGGCCCTGTAGAGCTGAGGATACACTTTTATAGTGATACATATTATGACTGTGGCTTACTAGTTTTTTCATTTAGAACCTGGCTCAAATCAGGAGGGACCACATAGTGTATAAATGAAGGAGTCTGTTCCACTTGCACATCACACTCTGTCTCTGAGCTGTACCATTTCAGAGGAAACCTGAGTATGGCCAACGAACACCATTTTCTCATTTGCTATCTACTGGGTAGTCCATAGTGTCACCTTAGTGTATTTTAAACATTATTTGGACTATTTATTTCTGTTGGAAGTATTCTTTGATGTAGGAAAGACTTACCTAATAGACAATTCTGTTAGTTCATGGTTACTTCCGGATCATGATTTTGTTCTTCAGTGTACATAGACTTATTATTTGCTAATTGTATACTCTGTTTTTATTATCTTCCCAAATACAGTGAGGTTTCCTTAAAAATAGAGAACTCTTCAGGCTGTGGATATAGCCTAGTGGTAGAGTGCTTTCCCAGCATTCAGGAGGACTTCGATTTGATCCCCAGCAACACACACACACACACACACACACACAGCTTGTGTCAGATGCTTTTGTGTCTCTGTCCATCCCAGATCTACCAGAAAGTAGTGTGTCCTTCTGCAATTAATGCCCAATGATTGATGGAATTGGTTTAGTTGACAGGTGGAAAGCTATAGGTTGTACCATCTTTTCTACTGACCTCCATTTACAATAGTATTCAAGAAGTTGGCCCATATATATGGCTGTTGCTGTAGCTGTGTATTTGATCTACAGCCTCAACACTCTCTACTACTGGATTTGCCTAGCTCTTTTGTGCCTAGCTCTGTGTTAGGTGTCTGAAAGGAGCACGCCTCCTTTGTGCTCATCTCATGCTCTCATGTCTATCCCTGCACTGTCCACATGGACAAATGGGTGTTTGGTTTTCTGTCTCCCTCTGTATTCTGAGAGCTCCTCTCGGGTGGGATGGAATTTTACATAGATCCTGGTACATAGCAGGCCCCCTCCCAGTGTTTCTCATGTGAATAAATAAGTAAGGCAGCATTAGCAGCTCTCTACCTTGCTGAAATAACACCAGCACTTTTGAAATAAGGAGAGAAATAAGGAGAGAACTAGGTATTATTTAAGGTGGCAATTATGTAAATCAGAAAATGTGTAAACCAAATAGACTTCAGGTACCCACAGAGTCTGGTATAGACAAAATGGTTTTTAAAATAAGTACAGCACAACCACTAACATTCATTTTAAAGTAGATTGGATTTTTATTTGCATCTCTTAAAGAACTTCAAAGAAATGTCACATTCAGCAAATACACTTCATGGAATCCCTTCTCTTTGTTCCCCTCCTCCCATCCTCCTTGCTACTCTGCAACTTTTCACTCTCCATCCCCCAACTCTGTTTACACAGCCAACTCTATCTGCTTTCTGACTATCTCTGTATTTCACAGTGCAGATTTACTGAATTTTGCTGATTTCTTTTATTCCCTTTTTCAGTCCTTACTGATTACCCAAGTCCACACTATAAAGAAGAGCCTGCAGCTAACAAAAGCTAAAGACTCCTTCCCTTTAGCAGGTGGGTTTGTGGGGACGAGGAACTATACTGAGGAGCCATGTGGAAAAAGATAATGAATACTGGAGTGTTGAAATAAGACTTTTTGTCTTTATTGCAAGTGCAGTAAGATTGGAAAATGAGGAACCTTGCCAGGGCTGGTAAGGCGTCTTCCTCTCCCTTTGGGGCATGCCACTGGATGTGTACACACAACAGCAAGCACACAGAAACTGTGGATGGCCACTTAAGTGTAAGGAAGCAGGAAATTTTATGCAATCACCATCTCAAAAAAGGATTGCTCCGTTCTCAGCTTGTTGGGACATGGAGCTCCTATTCAACATGATTGTCATTGGCCCAATAGATGTTTCACTCTCCACTTCAGTTTGACATATGTCCAGTGCATACACAAGTCCTACCTGATCAGACCTCACACAAATTTTGTAATATGTGTACAGACAGAATCACCAGCTCCTAAAGCCCCCTTCACCCTGGGAGGCTTCATGTTCATTTATTTGGAAAGTTAAATTCTGTAGTGTAAGATTCCAAGCCAGATGCTAAAAGTCAGTGATTTTGGTAACACAGAATCTGTTTCTCAAGATCCAGCCAGGAGAAGAGAAACCATGATGAGTATCTGAAGCAGAAACAACTTAACACAAGGAATTATCTAGACTACACACGAGTGATGAGAAATCTGAGGAGCCAAATGGGAACAATGAGGCAAGCTGGAAATGAGCAAGAATTAGGAAGCAGACCCCAGCTGAGAGATAGAGGATTACTAGAACCTAGGGGCTGGATCCACAGAAGCCTATCCTGATGGAGATGGTACATTTGAGAAGGACTTGCTACTAATAAAAGGACCACTGCAGGTAGAATCACATGGGAGAAATGCCCTCGTTTCTGCCCCTTCCCAACCATCTCAGAGTTTCCACCATAACTCCTCTGGGCTATGAAGGACCCTGGTTGATGAGGCCAGGAGGTAAAGGGTGAGATCCCTGTGCTCTAGCCCAGGGCAGAAGAAAGCCAGTGATGGACCAGCCCTGGGGCACACAGGCCATAGCACACAGAGTCTGTGTGAGGTATCATTGACAAATGTGGGAAAACTAAGGATATGGACAAGGCACATAGATATCAAGGTGCAGACACGACCATTCCCAGAGGCATTTCCACAGAGAAGGAGCAATGTGAGGAGCTCAAGAGAGGGTCACACAGGGCATATTCCGATCCCCAGGCACTGTAGATTTATACATGCTGATCCACTGAGTCCTCACAATCACCTGCAGAATTTTTCCAGGAGGAAACTGAACTCTGAGAGGTTAACTAAGTTGTCCAAAGCCACATGTAAGCAGCAGCAAAATTTCCATGCCTGAAACACAATGTTAAATTCTCAAAGGTTTCTATAAATACATCCCTTTTGGTAACCCCATGAAAGAGACAGAGCTAGCTGGAATAATAAAGAAGGAAGAGCTTGGAGTTGGTGCCTTTCTACCTTCCTTTGCAGGCTTGTTTCTCAAGAAAGCCCTACAGATATGGTCATAAGTTCCCCTCTACCACCACCTGCACACAGATGCACACCAACAACAGCTCTGAATCTGCCTCCAGGAAATAACACGAGAAAAATAACTGGAAGTTATCCTGACAGTGGTGTCTTATTTTAACCAGATAAAGCACTATGACAAAGGGATCAATCTTTCACGGATGTTTGAATGTGCCAGTTCTCTAGGGATGATGGATTTGCCAGTTTCAGGGAAGGTGGAGATTTGTCGTTACCCTGAGATTATACCCCATAAGTCATAGTTGAGTCCACCTACTTAGAAAGCTGACTTTTGAATTATTTTGTTTTGTAAATTTGAATGCATTTAACTCTTTTGGGAGGTCCGTTGATAAATAAGGGAGAGAAAAAAAACTATAAAAGGATGACATCTATCCGTTGTGTGCTGAGATTGTGTGTGTATATGTGTGTGTGTAAGAGGAAGAGGAGACAGAGCAAAATAAGCTTTATCTTGAGCAAATATTCAATCACAATACTATAGCTAGTGGATAAGTTCTTAATATAAAATGAAATCAAAAGAATGACAACATTATACATACAGAACAGGGTCTCTGGAAATACCTTTTAAGGAACATTTTTATTTAAATAATGGGTTTCTTGTTTCATAAGTAAGTACTTCATGGAGATGTGGCTGGGACAACAGATTTGAATTGTGTGTGTGTGTAAGAGGAAGAGGAGAGGATGGAAAAAGACATTTTCTTCCCCTTAGAGTGTTTGAGGTATTCCCCAAGGAATGTGTGTCTGTGTTTGTGTGTGTGTAATCATTATATCTAAAAGCATTTTCTTAAAGATAATAGCTAATTTTGAAACCCTCTCATCTGAAATAGAACAGCTAAACGGTGTAATTTTCAACAAATGAGGTGTTTTGTAATAATATAAAATATGAAATACTTCTGAGAATCTGTATTATAATAAAAATCAGGAAAGCCACATTTCCCAAGGTATATTATGATAGTGGTAGTAAATTTTCTTTAATAGAAAATATCTAGTTTTATTAGTAATAGTCTCTTCTCCCTTAGCCCTTAAGTTTCAAAGATTCTCATAGCTGAGTTAAAAGCACAAATACTAGAATTAAAAATTTAATGAGTCCTCTTGGTGAGCTATTCTTTTCTCTGCTATCATTTCTATCATATTTATTTCACTTTGGTTTTAACTGCTCTTTTCATGGTAAAAGTTACTCAAATGTTTACAATGGTTGACATCTACTAAGAAGCTGATTGTGTACACTTGAAACAACAACTCAGATTGATGCAAAACATGAATTAGTGTGTCAAGACTGTGGTAAAGTCTACATTCCTGTCAAAGCTCTTTTGTAGACACCTTATGAATCATAGATGTATAAATGCATTTTTTCTCTTGAGAGGCTTAAATCAGACTTTAAATTTCACATAACCATCTAGGTAGTTGTGGAGTGATTTAGCAAGAATTTTCTTTGGATAGTGAAGTGATTCTAAGGCGAGGTAGACCCTACTCAGAATGCAGACAGATAAGCAGAAAGAGAAGATACATGAAGTAGATTTTTTTGTTTGTTTGTTTAAGAGAATTTTGTTATTTTGATAAACACATAAGCATACATATTTATAGAGTGTAGTGTGATAATTCAATAGATTATACATGTAGTGTGTAATGATGAAATCAGAGCAATTAGCAATTATGTTTATGGGAGTTTTTCAAAGGAGGAGGGAAAAGTCCTCCGAGTGGCAGTTACTTGCCATCAAAGATCTAGCATAGCTCCTCAGTGGGATCCCTGGTGCCACACACCTGCCAGCCATGTCATAGACTCTGCTGCTGCCGGCATATTGCTCTTAGAATGACACCAAATCAGGTCTTAAACGTGTATCCATTTACATGAAAGATTATGCTAACCTCAGACAAATGTGGCTGCCATTGAGACTTTAAAGGACAATGCTAGTGTCTCCAAGACCCGAGATCAATGAATTAAAGAAGAAATATAGACTAACTCCTCATGAGGAGATTCAGTTTCTCTGTTTTTATTCAGTTCAGTAAGGAGTCAGTCAGCTTCTTTTTCAAAACTTGGAGATTCCAGGCAAGATGGGTGAAATATGCATAAAAAAATTTTCAGATAACCTCAATGTGATTCCAGTTATAAAAAGAGAAAAATAACTTCCTAAAATGACATGTTTTCTCCCTAGAACTGTATGACTTTAAAAGATTTACTTAATATGAAATTTAACAATATATTTACAAGCTATTACATTGCTCACTCAAGTCTAACCCATGTGACATCTGAAATACATTATTCTCTAATTTACACTGAGGGGCCAGTAAGTATAAAATTTCCCCTTGTGGATTTTCTAGAATTTTAGTTTGGGCTAATAGGGTAATTTCCCCCAAATGGTTCATGTGGTTAAAAACACTTAGAAAATAAGATATTAAACAACGTTCAACAGATTTCTTATCTTCAAATATTTTAATGGGCAGACATATGTATCCCTTTACTTCCCAAGAGAAGGCCAGGTATGCAGTGTTTAACTTGGAACCCTTGTTCCATGTGTGTGAAGACCCTTCAGAATTGATATTCTGCAGCATTTCCTTTGGGAAATGCTACTTTAGTCCATTCCTTTGTTCAGACATGGCAGGGATGCTTCACTTGGGTTTTTGAACTTCTCCCTCTGCCTCAAACACTGCCTCAGGTAGCTACATGAGTGGCTTCCGACATTGACTACCTGGTCAACTTTTTAAAATTTTAGTTTTTTCGTTACTTCCCTACCTTCTACCCTCTTTCTTTTCTTTTCTTTTCTTTTTTTTTTAGTACTGAAGAGTGAACTCACAGGCACTCGAACACTGAGCCACATCTCCAGCCCTATTTTGTGTTTTATGTAGAGACAGGGTCTCACTGAGTTGCTTAGCGCCTCGCCATTGCTGAGGCTGGCTTTGAACTCACGATTCTCCTGTCTCAGCCTCCCTAAGTGCTGGGATTACAGGCTTGTGCCACCGTGCCCAGCTCCTCTTTATTTTCTAATGCATCGCCTTCTAGCTTTTGTTTCTTTCTTTCTTTTTTTTTTTTTTTGTTTTTGCCTTTCAATTGTGTTACTTCTCTTTCTCCTAATTAGAAGATAAGCTTCTTGAAGGCAGGGACTCTGATCTCTTTTGTTCTTCTTCGACTTATCCTCAAGCCTGGAATTTTAGGAGTCTACTTGGCTAGAGGAGTCACTCAATAAACAGGAGGTTTTGAACAAAGAAATGGTGAATTCAGACTATCCACACCAAAAAACTCGGTATATTTCTATATTGTTAACTTATTTGTTCCCTTTAATAATTATTGAGTACCTATTGTGGGATAAGTTCTGTATTTACTGCCAGGATGTGTTTTAGTGACATGTACAAGCTGTTTGATTTTCATACTTTGGTGAAAGTCTCTCCGTTGCCCAAGACACATATTTGGTTACCTCTGTGCTTTGGGCTATCAGGTTTGGTCAATCCATATCTTCTAGTTGTGTGCCTAGGTTTTGATTTCCAAACACAGTTCTTATCTGTGTCTTATGAAAAGTGTTCCTTAGCATGGATTAAAGGAAAAAAAAAGCAATGAAATAAGGTATCAAGCACACTAATTAGAATGAGTAGGAAGTAAGTGTGAGTTCTCTTTCAAATGATGCCGGCATTAACACTAAATTCCTGGACTAAATTCTCACTAGTATTGAAGAATAAAACTTTTTGAATCATAAAATGACTGCCACTTAAAGCACAACACAGCTTGTTGACACTACTATGGGATGCACTCTGTTGCACCTAGATTCATTGTTGATGGCCTGGTCATTGATGGAGGGTTCTAATCCAATATGACGGGTGTTTTTATAAAGAAAGGAGATTAGGATAAACACATGTGAAGAGGGAAGATCACGTGAAGACACTGGAAGAAGGCAGCCATTTACAAGCAAAGGAGAGACTCAGAAGAAACCAGTCCTACATCTTGATCTTGGATTTCCAGACTTCAAGACTGTGAGCAAATAAACTTCAGTTGCTTTAGCTACCTGGTTGGACTACTTTATTATGGCATCCCTAGCAGACTAATATGAACAACTATTTTATAAATGGGATGAAACAAAAGCTTTTTCCAACCTTTAAAGAGCATGAAGTTTGAGAAGCAAAGAAATAAATAGATCAGTGTAATTCTTGAAATAACTCCTCTGCTGGAGATGTTCACACAGTACCTGGAGCAGATACCCCAGGGACATCTAACTCTGTGGCTCTGAGTCAGGAGAGGAAGCTGGGAACATGTGGCCTCTGGAACAGATTTAAAGAGCAAGAAAGAGTGAAGATGGGCCAGAGGAGAGGCACCTGTTCCAGGCATAGCAAAGAGCAGCTTCAGAGACCAAACAGTCAGAACTGGGGAAAGGTTGATAGGAACTTGGAGGGCAGAAGTGAGGTTGTAGGAAATCAAGCTGAAGTAAATTTTGGAGGTCTGATCATCAGGTGCTTTTACCTGCTTCAAGGAACCACAGGTTTTACGTAAAGGTGCTGGGAATTACTGGAGGATTTTAATCAAGGTCACCAGGTCTAAATTTTAGAGAGATTTCGTAGGAAGTAGAGAGGAGGCCAGAAGCAGGGAGACCAGCAAAGAAATTGTTTCCAAAATCCAGACAAAGCGTTCTCAAAGCCACATCAAATGCTTGATGTAAAGAAGAAACATTTAAGACACACTCAGAAGAATGAACTTGAGAACAAACAGTGAGTATGAATGGAAAACACCCATTGAGAAGGCTGGTGGGAGGTAAAGGAGACAGGGACTGGAAATATGGCTCCCAGTTTTAGCATTTGGACCACTGAGTGAGGCCCTAGGCTCCTAAAAGGAAAAGCAAGACAGAGCAGTAGGAAATAACCAGGCAGCCCGCAGAGGCTATTTAAAAGCACGACAACAAAATCCTTTAAGTTTAGGAGGCACCTATGATTCTTTTTCTTTGGAGGGCTATTTTCTTAAAAGATTTTAGCCATTTCTGGTGAACTGGGATTTTGTTTTTTGTTTTTGTATGTTTTTCTTTTAAATCTCCTTAGGGCCAGAGCCAGTGTAATACCCTGAATATTTCCATCTTTTGGTACAATTTAATTTAATGCTATGATCACTTGAAATTTTCTTATAGGGTAGCCAGTTAGTAGAATATGGGTCTTCCAAATAAGTTCATTTTATGGTATCCAGATTCAGGTTGCTTAAAAGGTGTAGCAAATTAGTTCATGGTGAAATGATTATACTAGTCAAGAAAATGCTTCACTTGTGCGTGGTACTTTAAAATGGTTATGTCAATAACCAATATAACCTTTCTTCATTTGAACATCATGGGGCACTGAAGTAACTGAGGACCACTACCCTATTATAGAGGAATATAACATAAAGAAAGAAATTATTTTATTTAAAATCATTTTTAGGAAGGATTAGTAATTACTCAGGAATGGAAAGTTTTGTGGGTTGTTTAATTCTTTTTTTTTTTTCCTGATTATAAGACTAACAACTGCACATTTTAAAAAATTAGAAGATAGTAAATAAAAGAATAGAAGGGGGAAAATTACCCTATACTGATACCCAGATATAAATTCTACTAATATTTTAGCATATATTTCTATTTTTTAATGTTTTATCTATTTTTTATATAGGCATGTAATCATATATATGTGTACATATATACATATACATAATATATTTTATATCCTTTTTCATTTAATGTCAGCTCATAATTTAAATAGTCTACAAACTAAATTATTTTGGAGCCTATTCCCATTTCCTTATTTAAGGACCTTACCATGCAAAAGTCACTCTCTCCTTTCTTTACATGATCAGTTGTTTTTCCTCGCCACTGGATCATTCCTATTAGGTAACAAACATACTGAAATATATCTCACTCAAAAAGAAAAACAAAACAGAAAAGCACCTCTCCTTGGATCCTTCCTGCTTCCTCAGTTTCTGCCTTCCCCTTCACTGTAAATGCCAGCTCAAAATATCTAACCATACTTGCTCCCTCGTATTCTCTCTCTGACCCTCTCCTGTCGGGCTTTCACTCCATCAGCATCACTAAAACTTCTCCATTTAGGATCACTGGACTTCTAATTCTCCTATTCTAAGGACACTTCTCAATCCTCATCTTAGACCCTGAGAGCATTCAACACCATCGATCATTCTGCCAATTGCAAAAATACTCTGAAATGTTTCCTTTCCTAGGCCTCCAGTACAAGGTCCTTATTTCCTGCCTGTCAGATCACCCCAAGACCTTTGTTGAGATTCTTCTCATTATTTCTCTTTTCAAAATGTCAGTTGAGGCTGTGGAGTCAATCCTGGGATCTCATCTCTTCTCTATTTCCAATCACATCCTGGCTGACCACACTCAGCCTATGGCTTTACATATCAACTACAAGCTGATAATTACTAAGACATGTCCCTTACCCTATATAGTTAGTGTCCAAGTTCATCAGAGAAATAGAACTCTGCTGCAATGAGTTTTACTAACAGAATAAAAGTTTATTTCTCATTACCACAAAATCTTACCTGCTCAGGCAGATTTTCTGGGTATGAATTTCTTCTTCAATGAGAGGCTCATAGTCAGAGGTTACTTTTGTTCTTTGGTTCTACCATCTTTTAGGATTTCTGAATCCTCAATTCCAGCCACATAGACAAGAGGGAAAGACTGTGGCAGTTGCACAGCTACTTTATGTCTGGATGCACAAGTGGTGGACCTTACTTCCATTTACATTCCTACATTATACTGTCAGCTTGTAAGTTAAATAAAGTACAAAATAGCATGTACTAGAACCTGTTCCCATTTCCTTGTTTAAGGACCTCATTGTACAAAAATGTCAGCCCTTGGTTTCCTTGTGAGGGCTCATCTAGAAATAGGATTGAGACATCTAGGTTAGTGATGCTCCTCAGAGAAGTGTTTTGGTGAATTTCATCAACTCCATCACAAGGGGAAAGGGGCAGTACCATGATTTTTTTTTATCCTGCATGATAACAACTCATGGTTCAAATGATTATAAGCCTATTTGACCTTTATAAATTTTGTATTAGTTTATTTTAGTTGTATATAATATCAGTATTCATTTTGACATAATTATACAAAAATGGAATATAATTTGCTCTAAACTTCCACTGTACCTTCCTTTCTCCCATCGATGCAGCCACATCGATGTTCATAGCAGCACAATTTAATATAGCCAAACTATGGAACTAACCCAGGTGTCCTTCAACAGATAAATGGATAAAGAAAATGTGGTATATATACACACAGTGGAGTGTTACTTATCCATTAAAAAATAATGAAATTATGGCATTTGCTGATAAACGGATGGAACTGGAGATCATCAGGTTAAGTGAGTCAGACCCAGAAAGTCAAAGGCCAAATATTTTCTCTGATATGTGGGAACTAGACCAAAATAAGGGAGTTATTTCCCTATTTCCCTTCCTATACTCTACTGATCTTTCTTCTATTTGTTTATATATATTTTTAAAATTGGTGCCTTGTGGATATACATAAAAGTGAGATTCACTGTGGTTTATTCATATTCGTACATAGGAAAGCTTGCTTATTCATTCCACCATTCTTCTCTTCCTGTCTATCCTCTCTCCCTGTCAATCTCCTTCATCTACTCCATTGATTGCTCTTTTATTTTCATGGAATCTCCTTCAGTACCTTTTTCCCCATCCACCTCCTTTATTTTGGTCTAGTTCCATAGTTTGGCTATATTAAATTGTGCTGCTATGAACATCGATGTGGCTGCATCCCTATAATATGTTGATTTTAGATCTTTTGGATATCTACAGAGAAGTGAGATAGCTGGGTCATATGGTGGTTCCACTCCTAGTTTTTTTTTTTTTTTTTTTTTTTTTTTTGGTACCGGGGATTGAACTCAGGGGCACTCGACCCCTGAGCCACATCCCCAGCCCTATTTTGTGTTTTTATGTAGAGACAGGGTCTCACTGAGTTGCTTAGCGCCTCGCCCTTGCTGAGGCTGGCTTTGAACTCGCGATTCTCCTGTCTCAGCCTCCCTAAGTGCTGGGATTACAAGCGTGAGCCACCGCGCCCGGCTCCACTCCTAGTTTTTTGAGAAATCTCCATACTGCTTTCCAGAGTGGTTACACTAATTTACAGTCTCACCATCAATGTATCAGTATACTTTTTTCCCCAAGATCTTTACCAACATTATTATTTGTATTCTTGATAATTGCCATTCTGACTGGAGTGAGATGAAATCTCAATGTTGTTTTGATTTGCATTTGCCTGATCACTAAGGATGTTGAACATCTATATGTATATTTGTTGGCCATTGGTATTTCTTCTTTTGAGAAGTGTCTGTTCAGTTCCTTTGCCCATTTGTTAATTTTGTTTTTGGTGTTAAGATTTTTGAGTTCTTTATATATTCTGGATATCAATCCCCTATCTGAGGAAAAGGTGGCAAAGATCTCCCATTATGTGGGCTCTTGCTTCACACTTAATTGTTTCTTTCGCTGTGCAGAAGCTTTTTAATTTGATGCTGTCCTAATTATTGATTCTTGGTTTTATTTCTTGCATTTATGAGTCTTGTTTAGGAAGTTG
Organism: Geosciurus inauris; assembly: GCA_004024805.1. Taxonomy (NCBI): domain Eukaryota; kingdom Metazoa; phylum Chordata; class Mammalia; order Rodentia; family Sciuridae; genus Geosciurus; species Geosciurus inauris. The sequence goes on along the minus strand of PVHX01000983.1, from coordinate 20,809 downwards.
ATGCCTGTGCCCATGTGTTGGAGTATTGAGTCTACATTTTCTTCTAGCAGTTGTTAGTTTCTGGTCTAATTCCTAGATCTTTGTTCCAATTTGATATGACTTTTGTGTAGGATTAGAGATAGGGGTTAGTTTCATTCTTCATTATAGACAGTCAGTTTTTCTAAAAACATCTGTTAGAAAGTCTATCTTTTCTCCAATGTGTGTTTTTGGCACCTTTGCCAAGTATCAGATGACTGTATTCATATGGCTTTGGCTTTCTGTTTTCTATTCTAGTCCACTAGTCTTTATGTCTATTTTGATGCTAATACCATGCTGTTTTTGTTACTATAGCTCTGCAAAATAATTTAAGGTCAGGTATTGTGCTGTCTCCAACATTGCTATTCAGGATTGATAATAGCAATTCAGGATTGCTTTGGCTATTCTTCCAAATAGTTCTGTGATGAGTGTCATTGCTATTTTGATGGGAATTGCATTGAATGTGTATAACATTTTTGGCAGGTGGCCATTTTGACAATATTAATTCTGCCTATACAAGAATATGGGAGGTCTTTCCATCTTCTAAGTTCTTCTTTAATTTCTTCTAAGGTGTTCTAGTTTTCATTGTAGAGGTCTTTCACCTCCTTTAGTGGATTCCCAAGTCTGTTATTTTTGAGACCATTGTGAATGGGTTAGTTTTTCTAATTTTTTCTCAGCAGATTCATTATCGGAGTGTAGGAAAGTGATTGATTTATGTTTGTGGACCTTGTTTCCTGCTACTTTACTAAATTTTTTAAAATCAGTTCTGGAAGTCTTCTGGTGGAGTTTTGTGTATCTTCTAAGTATAAGATTATGTCATCAGCAAATAGAGATAATTTAACTTCTTTTCCTGTTGTATCCCTTTAGTTTCCTCCTCTCCTCTGATTACTCTGACTAGAGTTTCAAGGACTATGTTGAGTAGGAGTGGTAAGAGTGGACATCCTTGTCTTATTCCTGTTTTTAGAGGAAATGCTTTCAGTTTTTCTTCATTCAGTATGCTGTTGGCCTTGGGTTTGTAATATATAGCCTTTACAAATGTTGAGGTAAGTTCATTATATCCCTAGTTTCTGTAGTGTTTTAAACATGAATGGGTGCTGGGCACTGCCAAATGCTTTTTCTGCATCCATTGAAATAGTTATGTGATTCTTATCCTTAACTCTATTTGTGTGGTGAATTACATTTATTTATTTGCATATGTTGAACCAACCTTGCATCTTTGGGATGAAACCCACTTGATTATGGTAAACTATCTTCTTAATGTATTTTTTGAATGTAGTTTGCCAATATTTTATTAAGAATTTTTGCATCTATATTCACCAAGGATATTGGCCTAAAGTTTCCTTTCCTTGATGTGTCTTTGGTTTTAGTTTCAGGATGATATTGACACAACAGGATGAATTTGGCAATTTTCTCTCTTTTTGTAGTTCATGGAATAGTTTGAGAAGGATTGGCATTATTTATTCTTTAATGGTCTTGTAGAAGTCAGCTGCGAATCTGCCTGGTCCTGGGCTTTTCTTTATTGGAAAGCTTTTGAATAGCTTCTTCAATTTTATTATAAGTATTGTTCTGTTTAAGTTTTCTTTATCTTCATGGCTCCCTTTGGGTAGGTCATATGTTTCTAGCAATTTGAAAATCTTCAAGATGTTCCAGTTAATTTGAATATATATTTTCAAACTAGTTTCTAATAATCCTTGTATTTCATTATTATTTGTGGTGATATTTCATTTTTTATCTCTAATTTTGTTAATTTGAGGCTTCTTCCTTTTTCTTTTGGTTGGTTTGGCTGAGAGTTTATCAATCTTGTTTATCCTTTCAAAAACCAACTGTTGTTTTGCTGATCCTTTCTTTTTTTAATGCTCAATTGATTTGTGTTCTGATTTTAATTGTCTCTTGTCTTCTACTGATTTTGGTTGTTTGTTCTTCTTTTTATAGTGCCTTGAGGTGAAATAATTAAATTTATAAAAATAAAGATTTATTTGGTATTTTTATTTTAATGTAGAAACTCAAAGCTATAAACTTTCCTCTTAGAACTACCTGCATACTTGCACAGAGATTTTGATATGTTGTAACACTATTCTCATTGTTTCTAAGAATTTAATTTCTTCTTGATTTCTTCTGCTATCCATTCATCATTCAAAAGTATATTATTTCATCTCCAAATATTAGAATTGTTTCTGTTTTTTATCTTTTGATTTATTTCTAATTTCATTTTGTTATGCTCTGATAGGATGCAAGCAATTATCTTGATTTTTTAATATTTACTAAGACTTTCTTTGTGCCCTAAAATATATTCTATTTCAGAGACTGTTCTTTGTGGTGCTGAGAAAAAAGGGAATTCAGTTTTCAATGATGAAATATTATATAGATGTTTTTTAGGTACATTTGATTAACAGAATTTTTTAGTTTTGAAACATCTTTGTCTGGATGACCCATCTCATGGTGAGAGGGTTGTGTTATAATCATCCAGTATTATGATATTTTGTTTTATTTGATTATATTGAGAAAGGCTTAATTTATGTACATATGTGCACCAATGTTTGGGGTATAAATATTTACAATCAGTATAACTTCTTCCTGGATGATTACCTTAACCAACATAAAGTGACCTTCTTGTCTCTTATGATTAATTTTGGCTTGAAGTCCATTTTGTCTGATATGAGAGTAACTACCCCTGCTTGCTTTCAGTTATCATTTGCATGATATATCTTTTCTCATCCTTCCTCCCTAGAGTCTGTGGATATCTTTGTCTGTAAGGTGAATCTCTTGTACACAACATATTGTTGGGTCTTATTTCTTAATCCAATTCACCAATCTACATCTTTTGGTTGATGAGTTTAGATGTTTACATTCAATGTTATCAGAGATTATTTTTATTTTCTGCCATTTTTATTGACTTTACTTAATTCAGACTTGATTCTCCTTTAATTGATGATTTTTCTAGTATAATTATTCCATCTTCTGTTTTTCATTCTTATTTTTCATTTCTTCTGCATGGATTATTTCATGGAGTAGGTTTTGTAGTACAAGCTTAGTAGTTATAAATTCTTTTAGTTTTACTTATCATGGAAGATTTTTATAACATTTTTTGGTACCATGGATTAAATGCAGTGGTACTTAACCAGTAAGCCACACTCCCAGCCCTTTTTTATATTTTATTTAGAGACGGTCCTGCTGAGTTGCTTTAGGACCTTGCTAAGTTGCTGAGGCTGGCTTTGAACTTGCGATCCTCCTGCCTCAGCCTCCCATTTTCATTTCTTATTCTATTCTAAAGGATAATTTTGCTAGATATAGTAATCTTGATTGTTATCTGTTTTCTTTCAGCGTTTGGTATATATTATTTTAAGCCTTCCTGGCTTTTCAGGTCTTAGTTGAGAAATTAGTTTAAATTCAAATTGGTTTACCTAAAAATGTTACTTGTCATTTTTATCTTGTGGCTTTTACAATTCTATCCTTATTCTGTATATTAAGCATCTTTATTATAGTGTGTTTTGGAAAGGATTTCTTTTGATGTTGTCTATTTAAAATTCTATATGCCTCTTGTACTTAAATTTCCATCCTGTTCCTAAGATTTGGAAAATTTTTAAATATTATTTTATTGAAAAGATTATGCATTTCTTTGTATTTTAGAGCCTTCATCTACCTCAGTGATTCTTAAATTTGGTCTTTTGATGTTATCCCAGATTTCTTAAATATTCTGGTCATGGTCTTTTAACATCTTCTGTTTATAGACACTTTGGTTTTCAAGATTATATAATTTGTCTTCAAAGCCTGAAAATCTATCTTCAAAATGGTGTAATCTATTGTTGATGTTTTGCATTAACTTTTAAATTTGATTTATTGAGTCTTTCTATTATAGTTTGGATATGATGTGTCTCTCAAAACCTCATGTACTAGACAATACAAGAAAATTTAGAGGTAAAGTGATTGTGTTATGAGAGCCTTAACTCATCAGTGCATTAATCCAGTTAAATGGATTAACTGAGTGGTAATCTTAGGTAGGTAGGATATGGCTAAAAGAGGTAGGTTTTCAAGGTCTTGCCTTTGGGATTTATATTTTTTCCTGGTGAGCGGGAGCTGTCTCTCCTTGCTTCCTGATTGTCATATCCTTAGGTGCTTTCCTCCATCAAGCTTTTCTGTTCTGATAGTCTGTTTTACCTTGGGCACAAAGCAATGAAGTAAGCCATCTATGGATTGAGACCTATGAAACTGTGAGCACCAGATAAACTTTTCCTCCTCTAAAATTGTTCTGGTCATATCTTTTGGTCACAGAAATGAAAAAGCTGACTAAAACATTCCTTTTCATGATTTCTATTTGGTTCTTTTCAGAATACCTATCTCTTTATTGAAATCATCTTTCACTTTCTATATTTTCTCCCTACTTTCATTCTTTACATCTTCTTTTAGCTCATTGAACATTTTAACTATGAACATTCTAAATTCTGTCTCCAAAATTTTCTTCATTGTGGGGTCAGTAGAATTAGTTGTTGAAATGTTGTGAGCTGTTGGAATTGTTTTTTCCCTTGCTTATTCATACTGCTTGTATGTCCTCCTATCTATTGAGATGATTATCACTTATTCTTTTATGCAAGAAAAGAGTATTTGGTGAGATTCTTTCTGTTAAGGTCCCTGGGCTCTGCAAATACTTAAATTCAGTCTGTGCCTTCTGATGTTCCCAGTATCAGCACCAGTTTGAGAGAAATCACCAAACCCTATGTACTATAGTCACTTTAGAACAAAGTCACATACTATTCAGTCTTATAAAAATTTTTTAAAAAATTTGTTGATACTGTTCTCCACAGTTCCTCTAATCCAGGTATAAACTTGTGGTAAAGTTCTTTCTGGTCAGCTATTTCTTCCTTGCTTCCTTTCTGTGCTATGAAAAGATGACGGATTGCTGCTCTGCCATCTTCCCAATTCTCCTCACAAACAAAATTTAGGACTTGTACTGATAAAATCTTCCCAATTATTTATTTTATAGAAGAATCATTGGTAGCTTCTTTTTGGGGGGTGGGCACTGGGATTTGAATTCACAAGTACTCAAACACTGAGCCACATCCCCAGAACGTTTTAAATTTTTATTTAGAGACAGGGTTTCACTGATTTGCTTAGTGCCTTGCTTTTGCTGAGGCTGGTTTGAACTTGCATTCCTCAGCCTCTCAAGCCTCTGGGATCACAGGTGTGTGCCTCAGTGCCTGGCCATTGGTAGTTTCTGATATGGAGAACTGATGTGTATTTAGTGACTAAAACATAAATGTGCCCAAATAATAGAGAATTCCCAATTGTTCCAAATCTCCTGCAGAATAAGGCAATGTTACAATGAATAGTTCTATACTATAAAAAATACAATGCTCTCCAACAAGGAAGGACAAATACAGAGTATTCAGATTCATATTTAATCATTCCATAAACATATTAAAGAATGCTTACTTATTTAGAACACTCACTCTGTTCTAATTACAAATTGAATTCTTTTAAAATGCCAACTTTCAAATTCTAGTTCTCTTTTCAGCATCTTGTCAAACACATGCACCTGAAAAGAAGAGGAAACCTGAACTTGGATTTGAGATGTGCACTTAGGAAGTATTTATTGTTTTATCTGAATTTGCTATCATAGACATCTTAAAAGTCCATGTTAAGGTGGTCAGCAGTCAACATTTTACTAATGCATAGAGTTTAATTGAGCTAGTAATAGAGCAGTAGAAGAAGAAAGATAAAAGACTGGACCAAGCCAGGCGCAGTGGCACATGCCTGTAATCCCAGCACTTTGGGAGGCTGAGACAGGAGAATCATGAGTTCAAAGCCAGCCTCAGCAATGGTGAGGCACTAAGCAACTCAGTGAGACCCTGTCTCTACATAAAACACAAAATAGGGCTAAGGATATGGCTCAGTGGTGGAGTGCCCCTGAGTTCAATCCCCAATATCAAGGAAAAAAAAAAAAAGACTAGACCAAAAGAACAGATAGGTCTGGATTCAAGTTCCAATTAGCCTCATAATGGATGTATGAATGTGGACAAGATTTTAATCATTCAAAGTAAAGTTGTGTTTACTCAGCTGGAAAAATGACATAATATACTAATGGTACCTTCATAATATTTTTGTGAGTGTTACATGAGATTTTGCATATAAATATGTTTAGCATAGTTCTTTCTTTTTCCCACTTATTTATTGGTGCATTATAGTTGTACCTACTGATGAATTTGTTGTTACATATTCACATATGCACACAATACACAATATAACAATATAATTTGGCCAGTATTACTCTCTAGTACTTCCCCCTCCCCTCCCTTGGTCCCTTTCTTTTACTGAACTCCCTTTGATTTTCATGATATCTGCCTTCACCTTTCTTGTCCTTTTTCCTCTTTAACTTCCACATATGAGAGAAAATATACAACCCTTAACCTTCTGAGTTTGCTTATTTTACTTAACATAAAGTAAAATTTTCATGAAAATGACATAATTTTATTCTTCTTTATGGCTGAATAAAAACTCCATCATGTATATACACCACATTTTCTTTATCCATTCGTCCACTGATGGACACCTAGGCTGGTTCTATTATTTGGCTATTGTGAATTGGGCTCCTATAAACATGGGGTGTGCATGTATCACTGCAGTATGGTGACTTTAATTCTTCAGGATAAATACCGTGGAGTGGTATAGCTGGACATTATGGTGCTTCCATATCTAGTCTTTTGAGGAACCTCCACAATGATTTCTATAATAATTGTACTAATTCACAATCCCACCAACAGTGTAAAAGTGTTCCTTTTTCTGCATTATCCTCTCTCCAGAATTTATTATTATTTATATTCTTGATGACCATCATTCTGAATGGTATGAGATGAAATCTCAGTATATTTTTTATTTTTATTTCCCTAATTGCTAATGATGTTGAACATTTTTTCATATATTTGTTGGCCATTTGTAGTCCTTCTTTTGAGAAGTGTCTGTTTAATTCATTTGCCCATTTATTAATTGGGTTATTCAGTTTTTTGCTGTAGAGTTTTTTGGGTTCTTTATATATTCCAGATATTAATCCTTTGTCAGAAGAGTAGCTAGGAAAGGTATTCTTCCATTCTGTAGGTTCTCTCTTCACATCCTTAAGTGTTTCCTTTGAGGTTCAGAAGCTTTTTAATTTGATACCACCCCCTTTATTATTTGTTGGCATTATTTCTTTGAGCTGTAAGGGTCATATTGAGAAAGTTGTTGCCTACTTAGCACAGTTCTTGATGCATAGTAAGTGCCCATAATTCTTAACTATTCAATTATCTTTACTTATTTTAATGGTTTTTTCTTATATAACCATTAACACTTTTAACATGTTGATATACTTGTTTATTGCAAATTTAACTATAGAACAAAGACATTTGCTTGGTTCAAGTTAACATTTGCCAACATGATTGAGATTGAATGACCTCCATGTTCCTTCTTCCATGCCTCCTTCTCCAAGAGATACCATGATTTTTTGAGTTTAAGCACTGGCTGGCAGTATGAGTCATATAAAACATATTATGTCTTCTGGCATTGATTTCCTCTGCAAATCAACTATTCAAGAGATCTGAGTTTCTCCATGAATTGGCTTTTAAATAATGAGAAACAATCCTCTATTTACCACTTAGGAGCCCTCAGGGAAACCTGAATGAAGATGAAGTATTGTGTACTAACCATAATGTATTTCTATTTAATAGTCAACTATAAATGCTTTTGAAGGTCATTATGGTTAGAGAAGCTGGAAGTGATTTTTATGGCAAATTAAGTTTCCATTGCTTGAGTTCAGTTCTGCTGACTCAGAGTGACTAGGATGGATTTGCATTTTACCCCTCTCTCTTCCTGGCCCTAGGAGTGGTCACATCCCTGCTCATCTCATCTGGCCAGGTATGGAGTCATCAGAGCCAGGAAAGGATGCTGTTCTCCAATTTGGAATTGTATTAAGTAAAAAGTAAAAGAAGCAATTGATATTATCTTTCCTATACCAAAGGATTTCCTACAAGATAGATATCATTGTAATCAAGATGATATTCTTTAAATGTATAGTCATATTTTTGTTGCCTTGGCAAAAATTTGACCAGTACACATCATCAGATGATTTTCATCTATTTTTCTTTCTTCTTTCTTCTCAAAATTGTTTCTTCTTTTTCCTCTCTTCTATGTTTTTTCTTTCCTTAAATAAATGTCACCTATAAGATTATTCATGAGGAAAAGCAGGGCTAACTAAATTGTAGGACTTCTGGTGACAGATCAAGTTTTAAGTGCTCTCAACACATATTCATCACCAAATCTTTCACTAGATTTTTTATATAAGGCCTTTTCATTTGGCCTCTACAGGACATGCATTCTACCCTGATCTTCACATATGGTTGTCTATTTTTATTAGGCCTTCCCTAAGGAACTACCATAAATCATAAGAATCTAAAACCTGATCCCTGTCTTTCCTTCCAGACAAAGCAATGTCATTGCTGTCTCTTCCAGTGGACAATGAACTGAATAAAAGCAAGACATGTGTCCTGTATACCTTGCTCCTTCTGCATGTTATTCAGAAGGGAAGCCCAACAATTACTTATTGAACTGTTAAACAGAACTAAATATGAAAACAGTGGTCAGAAATCTTGGTTAGATTACAGCCAGGTAAGATTCTGAACCTGATCTGCTGGCTGAGTCAGTTTGGCAGAAAGTCAGTTTTATTTATGAGGAAAATTTCCAGAAAGTTAGAACTGTTCTAGTATCTAGAGAAAGCCTTACCCTCTAGTATGCACTGATCTGAATCTTCAAGAACAAAACCAAAACCAAAACCAAAGCAAGCAACTCCTAACCTTAAGACAACACTGAGTTGGAATTTCTTTTTAGAGGTCAGTAATGCTTTCTAGGATACTATCTTCTAAGAAAGTCCATAGCTATTATCACATGTGGACATTGCTCAGCTTTCTTCCTAATGAACACCTCTCTTTCTCTTCTGTTTCATGCTTGCTTCTCATATAAATGTGTGGGGGGGGGTATTCATATGCACACATGTATTCTGTAACCTTTGGTCTGTAACAGCTTTTCACGATTCTCCATTTCCTTGCAAATAGGTGTGGATGTGACTTTCACACTAATGACTGCCAAGTGGCATCATAGAAACCCATGACCATGAAATGGACCGTATTTGGAAGGCTTGTTAGCATCAATCATGCCTATTTATGCCACTGAAAATATTTTTTAATTTTCCCACTTTGAAGGAGAAAATGGATGTTGTTGGTAGGACACACATGAGCAGAATAGTAAAACCTAACTTCATGTTGCATCTTTACCCTGTCTGCATGTCTGTATGCAGTTAGGTATGTGGCTAAAGGGATGCCTCTTGTCAAGCCCTGCAGGACACTCAGTCTTCCTTTAGATTAAAGAGAAGGAGGTAGGAATCTGAGAAGACAGGTGCTATATCATCATTTCTCTTTCCTTCTCTGCATTTTTTTCCAGAGGAATCTTTAGAGTTGAGAGGAGTCCATTGTTTTTGCAAACTTGAGTGATCCTGTCCTAGTTTTCACATAAGAGCAGTGGGAAGAGCTGAGGACCAATGGGAATTAGAGAGGGCAGCCAATGTGAAAATAGTTACCCTTGCTTCCCAGGGCCATGTGCTTTTAAGTAACATGTGAATCCTATTGTAAATAATGTTACCCTATAGGTACTATAAATGTTAGAAAATAGCAATAGTACATACTTCATTATCTATCAGGAAACGGGTCTAACTGCCACCAATAACATTTGTATTTGATGGTCAAAGAAAGAAAGAGGAAATATTTTTGCCTGTATCATGTTGCCCCTATATTCTGATCAAACCAAAACAAGACAGCCAAGTGATCCTTGCATAGTGCCAGTGTGGAAATGAACTGCAACCAAAGTGCTCATTAAAAAATAAAGTGCACTTCTCAAAACTCAACTCAAAGTGGACCAAAGACCTAGGCATTAGACTAGAGACCCTGTGTCTAATAGAAGAAAAAGTAGGACCAACTCTCCATCATGTAGGTCTAGGAACTGAATTCCACAAAAAAAAATCCTAAGGTGCAAGAAGTAAAATCAAGGATCAATAAATGGGATGGAATCAAACTACAAAGCTTCTTCACAGCAAAGGAAACAATCAAGAACATGAAGAGAGAACCTACACAATGGGAGAAAATCTTTGCCACCTGCACCTCAGAGAGAGCATTAATCTCTAGGATATATAAAGACTCAAAAATCTTAACACCAAAGAAGCTCAAATAACCTGCCAGGTACAGTAGCACAACCTGCAATCCCAGCAGCTCAGGAGGCTGAGACAGGAGGATTGTGAGTTCAAAACCAGCCTCAGAAAAAGTGAGGTGCTAAGCAACTCAGTGAGTTGTCTCTAAATAAAATACAATATAGGTCTGGGGATGTAGCTCAGTATTGAGTGCCTCTGAGTTCAATTCCTGGTGCCAAAGGGGAAAAAAAGAATAACCCAATTAGTAAGTGGGCAAAGGAAGTGAATAGACACTTCACAGAAGAAGAAATGCAAGCAGTAAACAAATACATGAAAGTCGTTCAACATCACTAGTGACTAGAAAATGCAAATTAAAACGACACTGAGATTTTTATTTCACTTGTCAGAATGGCAATCAATTATCAAGAATACAAGTAACAATAAGTGTTGGTGAGGGTGTGGGGAAAAGGTACACTCATACATTGCTGGTGGGACTGCAAATTGGTGCAACCAACCAAATTGGTGCAATTATTGAAAGCAGTATGGAGATTCCTCAGAAAACTTAGAATAGAACCACCATTTGACCCAGTTATCCCACTCCTTGCGTTTTCCCCAAAGACTTAAAATCAGCATACTATAGTGATGCAGGCACATCAATGTTTATAGCAGTTCAATTCACAATAGCTATTGAACTAATGTAGGCACCCTTCAACAAATGATTGAATAAAGAAAATGTGGTACATATACACAATGAATATTACTCAGCCTTAAAGAAGAATGAAATTATGGTATTTGCTAGTAAATGGATGGAACTGGAGAATATCATGATAAGTGAAATAAGCCAATCACCAAAAAACCAAAGGCTGAACGTTCTCTCTGACACACAATAGGCAGGGGGTGGGAGAAGGGTTGGTTATCCACATTGGACAGGGGGTAATGAAGGGAAGGGAGATGGGAATTGGAAAGACAGTTGAATGAATTGGACATAACTTTTCTATGTTCACATATGAATACACTACCACTGTAACTCCACATCATGTAAAACCACAAGAATCGAAAGTTATACTCCATGCAATTATATGTAAAAATACATTCTATAGATTTCAAGAATCACTTAACACTACCCATGACTCCCTAAAACAAGAAGAGCCACTTAGAATGTATCTTGTGCTTTATGATTTACATTTACCTTGACCTTTTGTTTTTAATATTCCATGTAGGCCACAAAGACCATCCTTTTGTATTTTAGAATACAGAACACTCCATCACCACAAGGATGACTCATATTGTCTTCTAATAGCCATGCCCACTTCCCTGAACCTCTACCTACTCCTTATCTCCTTGTTCTTCTTATCTTGCTTGGTCATATGGTAATTACTTGCATGTTTAGGGTTTTGGTTTTTTGTTATTTTTTGAGAACTATGAAGCTGTCTTTAGATTGGATACACCAAACTACATTCCTATGAGCAACATAGGAGTAATCCAATTTGTCCAGATCCTCAGCAGAATTTTCAGTGGCTACTATTTTTAAGTTATTCTGATAGATTTATATTGTGATATCTTATCTTGATTTTAATTTGCATTTCACTAGTGCATAAAAATGTGGAACATCTTCCCCACATGCTTATTTAATATCTGCATATTTAGTAAAACACCCTCTATATCTTTTGCCCATATTCTGATTGTATGCTTATTTTCATACTGTTGTGTTTTAGAATTCATTATGTATTCTAGGTACTGGTACTTTGTAGGATATGTGATTGGCAAACAGTTTGTCTCAGTCTATAGTTTCTCTTTTCATCCACTTCACATGGACTTTCATAGAGCAAAAGTTTTTACTTGTGCCTATATCGGTTTATTATTATTTTTCATTGTAAATTTTAGAGTGAATTGTAAGAATTCTTTGCTTAGTCCTACAAAGTCATGATCTGATTTTGAATTACTTTTGTCTAAGGAAAGAGGTTTAAGTTACACTCATTTTTGCCTATGTATGTCCAATTACTTCTGTGTTTTTTAAAACGCTATCTTTCCTACATTGAAATGACTTTGGACCTTAGCCAAAAATCTTAGCTGGATATAGCTGCATGGATCTTTCTGGATTCTCTATTCTGTCCCCCAGATCTATATATCTTCCGCTTTACCAACATCACACAGTTTTGATTAATATAAATATATAATAAGCCTTGAAATTGGATAGAATTATTCCTTCTACTATTTTTCCAGAATAACTTTAACTGTACTAAGGCCTATGATTTTCCACATAAGTTTTAGGATAATTCTATCAATATTTGAAAAAAATCATGCTTGGATTTTGATATATATTGCAGCAAATCTATCATTTTAAGGGGAATTAATATATATATTATATTACAGTACACAAATATGGTCAAACATAGTATGTATCTACATTTATTTAGATCTTCCTTGATGTCTTTCATCAACATTGTATACTTTTCAGCATATACATCCTGAATATGTTTCATTAGATTTACATGAAATGTTTAATTTTTTGATCAATTCTAAGAGATAATTTTTTAAAAAAATTTTGGTGTTCTCATATTGATTCTAAGTATATAGATATGATTGATTTCTGTATGTTTATCTTGTATCTTGAAATACTGATAAACTCATTTATTATTTCAGAGTGCTTTTATAAATTCCTTGAGATTTTCTACAGATACCATCATGTTATCTGCAAATAAAAATAGCTTTATTCCTTCCTTACCAAACTGTAGACATTTTAGTTTTTTCTTGCTTTATCACTGTGAGTTAAGCTTCCAGCACTATGTGGAATAAGAGGTATGAGAGCAGATTTTAGAGGGATGCATTCAATTTATGTTCAGTAAGTGCCTCTCAGTTTCTATTTTTGTAGCAATTGTTATCATAAACGGGTATTGAATTTTATCAAAATCCTTCTCTGCATCAATTGATATGAACATTGGACTTTTTCTTCCTCAGACTGCTAATGATGGATTACTGTTGTAACAGTACCAGGGATTTGTCTTAATTAGATATCATAGTTGTGCAAACATGGATGTAGCTGTCATGAAAGAAGACAATTGTTATATTTACAGATTTCAAGAATTGAAAAGTATGCTGTTGCACATAGGGGCTAAATGGGAAAGAGCAAGGTCAGTCAAAGAGCAGAGAATGTGAGGGGGAAATGTGGGCAAAGGCTTTTATTGTGTTCTTCACAGAAAATAATGAGCATGGAAGAGAAGAAGGCCTGAACTGTGGGGGAATAGTGGCCGAGAAGCAAGAGCCTGATAAAGAGGTAGTTGGGACTTTAGGTGTTGGATTGGTTAGTTTGCATATGAGAGAAGTACTCCCAGTATGGTCATTTGCTCTGGCTGGAAATTAGCTAACCCTAAGTGGGGCAGCCTCTCCCTAGTTGACAAGGTCAAAGTGTCAAATATGGAAACTAGAAAATGTGGTCAGTACAATTACATTTATTGATTTTTGAATATTGAACCAGCCTTGCATCACTAGAATAAACTCCACCTTGGTCATAGTGTATAATTTCTTTTATATATTGCTGATTTCTATTTGCTTTCAGTTAAGGATGTTTTCATCTGTATTGATGAAGAATATTGGTCTGCAGTTTTACTATTTTGTCTTATGTGAGTATCAGCTTTATAAATGAATTGCAATGTGCTCCTTTTATTTTCTGGAAGAGCTCATGTAGAATTGGTGGTAATTCTTTCAAAGTTCAGCTGAATTCTGAGCTTGAGAATTGTGATTTTAAATGGCAAAATTAGTTTTCTTACAAGTTACAGGGCTACTCACATGGTCTATTTCATGCTAAGTGAGTTGTGATAGTTTGTGCTTCCTGAGCAAGTGATCCATTTCCTTTAGGTTGTCAGCTGGATATATGCAGAGCTGTAGGAGTACTGACTATCCTTCCAAATTCTGTAGTGACAGCCACTGTTTTGTTCCTGATTTGTGGCGTTTTGTTGTTGTTGTTGTTGTTTCTTTGCTAGTTTTCCTAGAGATTGGCTAATATTAGTAATCTTTTCAAAGAATTAGATTTTTGTTTCATTGATTTTCTTTATGATCTCTATTTTATTTATTTATTTATTTAAATGCATTTCAAGTAATAGTACATATATAGAGCTCAATTTTCTATCTATCTGGGTCATACCATTCGTGTCTTCATACATGTCCCTAGGGTAGTGATGTTCATCTCATTCAACCATTTTTGCTACTCCCATTCTCCTTCCCTCCCCCCCATCCAACGTTTCTCCATTTCCCTCATGCTCCCCACCCCCACCCGCCTTATGTAAGCATCCACTAATTAGAAGGCACATTTGGCCTTTGGCTTTTTGGGATTGGCTTACTTCACTTAGCATGATGTTCTCCAATTTCATCCATTTACCTGCAAATGCCATAATTTTATTCTCTTTTATTGCTGAGTAATATTCCATTGTGTATATATACCACATTTTCTTTATCCATTCATCTATTGAAGGACATCTAGTTTGCTTCCACAGTTTAGCAATTGTGAATTGTGCTGCTATAAACATGGAAGTGGCTGCATTACTGTAGTATGCTGTTTTTAAGTCTCTAGGGTATAGGCCGAGGAGTGGAATAGCTGGGTCAAATGGTAGTTCCATTTCAAGTTTTTTAAGGAATCTCCATACTGCTTTCCAGATTGGTTGCACCAGTTTGCAGTCCCACCAGCAATGTTTGAGTGTGCCTTTTTCATCACATCCTCACCAGCACTTATTGTTGCTTGTATTTTGGATAGCTGCCATTCTGGCTGGGGTGAGATGATATCTTAGAGTAGTTTTGATTTGTATTTTTCTAATTGCTAGAGATGTTGAAAATTTCTTCATATATTTGTTTATTGATTGTATGTCTTCTTCTGAGAAGTTTCTATTCAGCTCCTTAGCCCATTTATTTATTAGGTTGTTAAGTTATTGTTAAGTTTTTTGAGTTCTTTATATATTCTGGAGATCAGTGCTCTATCTGATGTGTGTGTGGCAAAAATTTGCTCCCAGAATGTAGGCTCTCTGTTCACCTCATTGATAATTTCTTTTGCTGAGAAGCTTTTTAGTTTAAATCTATCCCATTTATTGATTCTTGCTTTTGTTTCTGGTGTTTTAGAAGTCTTGTTAAGGAAATTGGGGCCTAATCAAATGTGATAAAGATTTGGGCCTACTTTCTCCTCAATTAGGCACAAGGTCTCTAATCTAATTCCTAGGTCCTTGATCCACTTTCAGTTGAGTTTTGTGCATGGTGAGAGATAGGGGTTTAGTTTCATTTTGCTGCATATGGATTTCCAGTTTCCCCAGCACCATTTGTTGAAGAGGCTGTCTTTTCTCCAATGTATGTGTTTGGCACCTTTGTCTAGTATAAGATAATTGTATTTAAGTGGGTTTGACTCTGTGTCTTCTATTCTGTACCATTGGTCTGCATGGCTATTTTGGTGCCAGTACCATGCTGTTTTTGTTACTATAGCTTTGTAGTATAGTTTAAGGTCTGGTATTTTGATACCTCCTGCTTCACTCTTCTTGCTAAGGATTGCTTTGGCTATTCTGGGTCTCTTATTCTTCCAAATGAATTTCATGACTGCCTTTTCTATTTCTTTATATATCTTGGAGATTAGTGCTCTATCAGATGCAAAAATTTGCTCCCAGAATGACATTGGGATTTCAATTGGAATCCCATTGAATCTAAATAGCACTTTGGGTAGTATGGACATTTTGACAATATTGATTCTGCCTGTCCAAGACCATGAGAGATTTTTCTGTTGTCTAAGGTCTTGTTCAAGTTCTTTCTTTAGTGTCCTGTAGCTTTCATTGTAGAGGTCTTTCACCTCCTTTGCTAAATTGATTCCCAAGTATTTTATTCTTTTTGAGGCTATTGTGAATGGGGTAGTTTTCCTAATTTCTCTTTCAGGGGATTCATCAATGATGTATAGAAATGCAATTGATTTATGGGCATTGATTTTATATCCTGCTACTTTGCTGAATTCATTTATTGATTCTAGAAGTTTTTGGTGGAATTTTCTGGATCCTCTAACTATAGAATCATGTCATTGACAAATAATGATAGTTTGAGTTCTTCTTTTCCTATTCATGTCCCTTTAATTTTTTTCATTTGTCTAGTTGCTCTAGCTAGTGTTTCAAGGACTATGTTGAATACCAGTGGTGAAAGAGGGCATCCCTGTCTTCACATTTTTAGAGGAAATTCTTCCAATTTTTCTCCATTTAGGATGATGTTGGCCTTGAGTTTAGCATAGATAGCTTTTACAATGTTGAGGTATGTTACTACCATCCCTAGTTTTTCTAGTGTTTTTAACATAAAAATGTGCTGTCTTTTGTCAAATGCTTTCTCTACATCAATTGATAAAATCATGATTCTTATCTTTAAATCTATTGATGTGATGGATTATGTTAATTGATTTCCATATGTTGAACCAACTTTGCGTGCTTGGAATGAACCCCACTTGATCATGGTTGACTATCTTTTTAATATGTGGTTTGCCAAACTTTTATTGAGAATTTTTGCATCTATGTTCATCAGGGATATTGGTCTGAAATTTTCTTACCAATATGTGTCTCTATCTGGTTTTGCCTCATAGAATGAGTTTGGATGGGTTCCCTCCTTTTCTATTAATTATTGGTATTAATTCTTCTTTGTAGGTTTTGTAGAACTCAGCTGAGAATCTGTCTGGACCTGGGCTTTTCTTAGTTGGCAGGCTCTTGATGGCATCTTCTTTTTCCTTGCTTGAAATTGATCTGTTTAAGTTGTATATGTCCTCCTGGTTCAGTTTGGGTAGGTCATATGCCTCTAGAAATTTGTTGGTGTCTTCAGGATTTTCTATTTTACTGGAGTATAAATTTTCAAAGTAGTTTCTAATTATCCTCTGTATTTCAGTATGTCTGTCAAGATATTTTCTTTTTTATCACAAATTTTAGTAATTTGGGTTTTCTCTCTCCTTCTTTTTGTTAGGGTGGCTAATGGTTTGTCAATTTTGTTTATTTTGTTAAAGAACCAGCTTTTTGTTTTGTCAATTTTTTGAATTGTTTCTTTTGCTTTAATTTTATTGATTTTAGCCCTGATTTTAATTATTTCCTGTCTTTTACTTCTTTTGGTGTTGGTTTGTTCTTTTTCTAGGGCTTTGAGATGTAGAGTCAAGTCATTTATTTGTTGACTTTTTCTTCTTTTAACGAATGAGCTTAATGCAATGAATTTTCCTTTTAGCACTGCCTTCATGGTCCCAGAGATTTTGATATGTTGTATCAGAGTTTTCATTTACCTCTAAGAATTTTTTTTATCTCTTCCCTGATATCTTCTGTTATCCATGCATCATTAAATAGTATATTATTTAGTTTTTAGATGTTGGAGTAGTTTCTATTTTTTAATATGTCATAGATTTCTAATTTTATTCCATTATAGTCAGATAAGATGCAGGGTAGTATATTATTTTTTTGTATTTGCCAAGACTTGCTTTTTGACATAACATATGATCTAGTTTGGAGAAGGATCCATGTGCTGCTGAGAAAAAATGTATTCACTCATTGATGGATGGAATACTGTATATATGTCTGTTAAGTCTAAATTATTGATTGCTTTATTGAGTTCTATGGTTTCTTTGTATAGTTTTTCTTTGGACCATCTACCCAGTGGTGAGAGAACTGTGTTAAAGTCACCAAGTATTATTGTATTATGGTCTATTTGATTCTTGTAGTTGAGAAGGATTTGTTTGATACACATAGATGCCCCATTGTTTAGGGCATAGGTATTAATGACTGTTATGTCTTGTTGATGTATGATTCCCTTAAGAAGTATGAAATGTCCTTCTTTATCCCTTTTCAGTAACTTTGGTTTGAAGTTCACTTTATCTTGTTTATGTGGTCCATTTGTGTGATATGTTTTTTTCCACCCTTTCATTTTCAGTCTGTGGATGTCTTTTCCTATGAGATGAGTCTTTCAAAAGCAGCATATTGTTTTTTTTTTTTATCCAGAGGTTTCTGATGCTTATTTTATGTATAATATCTAGTGCTTAGTGTTTCTGCCTAGCTAGAGAAGTAGGGAAAAGTGTGTGCACTCCATCTTTGTAAAGGCAGAAATGTGATGACATATTGCATAATAAGATATTGAAATACACTGCAGGGACCTTCAGTGTATATTAGTCTATGTCTTTTAATTGATGAGTTTAGGCCATTCACATTCAGGGTTATTATTGAAATATGATTTGTAATCCCAGTCATTTTGGTTTATTTTGGGTTTTTACCTTGACTTTGTTTCTCCTTTGATTGACCAATTTTTTTAGGGTAGTTCCTCTCTTTTTATTTTTTCATTGTTTGTTATCATTTCTTCCTCATGGAATATTTTTCTGAGAATGCTATGTAGTGCAGGCTTTCTTGCTGTAAATTGTTTTAACTTTTGTTTATCATGGAAGGTTTTAATTTCATCATCAAATCTGAAGCTGCACCACATGTGGTATATGTGGAACAAAGAAAAGGATACCCAGGAATTCTCCACCCTGTCCTTCATAGGGTCTGAGGTCCCCACCTAATCTGCCTTCTAATCTCCCCCTTCAGAGGTTTCTGATGCTTATTTTATGTATAATATCTAGTGCTTAGTATTTCTGCCTAGCTAGAGAAGTAGGGAAAAGTGTGTGCACTCCATCTTTGCAAAGGCAGAAATGTGATGACATATTGCATAATAAGATATTGAAATACACTGCAGGGACCTTCAGCTACTATTGTATGTGTGGAAGTCCTTCATTAGAGTAGAATTCTGAGGTTGTCCCTTCAGGGAACACATTGTTGCTAAAATGTGGCTTCCTGTTTTAATTCTGTAGGCTTATGTGAAAGAGATATGTCTTTTAAACTTAAAAATATATACATCAGGAGAAGAGAATAAAATAGTTTTAAAAGAGAAGTCTTTAAATTGGGTGGAGTAGGTCTGTACCACTGGGGAGTAAGCTTTCTGCAACCCTTCCTGTGCCAAAGAGTGTGAGACTGAGTTGCACAGTATTATAAATCAGAGTCAGGTATTAAGAATCTAAAGAATTCTTGTGTATCTAATGTTACACTAGTTCCTCTTTTGAGATCATAACTTTACCTTGAGATCACCATAAAATGAAAGGCTGCTGACCTCAGCAGTATAGTGCATGGGTAACACTCAGGTTAGAGAAGACAAAAAAAAGGATTAAAATCACAGAGGGCCCCAGTAAGTGGCAGTTTTTAGCAAGTACAGGTTAGGCAATATAACTCAGTGTTTGACATGTAACGGATACTCATAAATATGTGCTGAATTGAAGACGTGCCAGGCATGAACAAATTGTTTAGGATAGAGTTAAAAGACCTTAAATAAAGCATTATAAAATTGCAATGTTCTGTTTTGTCCAGTACTCTGTAAACGCAATACTTGTATCATTCAAATTCTCATAGTCTGTTTTCTGTTGCTTATGACACAATACCATAGACTTGGTAGACTATCAAAAAAAGAAGTTTATTTTGGCTCATGTTCTGGTTCAAGTTTGAGGGGTCACATTTAATGATGGCCTTCTTGCTGGCAGAGACACAACGTTGTACAGGGTATCACATGCCAACAGACAGGGCAAGTATGTGTATATATCCTCTGGTCTCTCTCTTCTTAGAAAAGCACCAGGGTTCAATCATGGGTACTCTAACTAAACCTTATCTACTCCTAATTACTGCCCAAAGGTTCCATCTGTAAACACCACAGTTGGATTAAGTTTCCACCTTCTTGATACTTCATAATTGGAATTAAGTTTCAACATGAGTTTTGGAGGGGACCTACCATATTTTAAAAATAACATTACTGTATCATTAGCACAAATCAGGCAAATGGTAGGCTGTTAATAATTAGTTATTAAGTCCTAGTGCTTAAAAAAATGGCTCCATCTAGAAAGGGAAAAAAAGATAGAGTCAGAAGAGCCTGAGTTGTTTTTTAGTGTGATTCAACAACACTTTTTGGACCTCTGCTTTTCATGCACATGATACTTTCCACATCCTGACTCCCTGAAAATCAGGCATGTGTTTGGCCTATGAAATGTGACATGCCACTTGGAAGCATATCATTTTGAGGTTCTACTTTAAGAGGTAAATTATGACCATTCTATGCAGTTTCCTGACCTGTGGCTAGAAGCACTGCTCTGGCTGGGGGAGGCTGCATCCCTGGCTGAGGGTAACTCAAGCAGTACAGAACATTTAATGAGAAAGAAATCAATCTTTATAGTTTTCAACAACAGGAAAGCAGGGGTTGTTTGTTAAGAAGGCATTGTATAACCTATTCTGAATGATAGAAAATAGTAAGTGTGCCTGTAATCTCAGTGACTTGGGAGGCTAAGGCAAGAGAATCACAAATTTGAGTCCAGCCTCAGCAACTTAGTGAGACTGTGCCTCAAAATAAAAAATTAAAAAAGGACTGAGCATGTAGCTCCATGGTAAAGAACCCCTGGATTCTTTTTTTTTTTTTCTCAGAAGTTGCATTTTAATACATGTTATCAAACATAACAGAAAAAAACAAATTTTCAGAAGCTGTACACACTATTCACTGAAAACATTTGTTGAGGCAAATAGAAAAAATATTGTTACAATCATAATTTTTCTAACTTTG